>CANXYI010959440.1:0-10399 GCA_948208565.1 Hura crepitans | reverse complement strand
GGTATATAGCTTTGTGCATGTTATTATGGTGTTTATCGCAATTGCATGTTATTTATGCATGAAAATGTGTGTGAATGCCTAAAATGGAATATTGCAAGTATTATTTCGATTACACCACTAAGCGTCTCGCTTAGCACATCGTTTCTTGCGATGTGTAGGTAGGAAGCATCTAGAAGATTTTGGTAAAGCCTAAGCCTTAAGACATTCGTACCAGTAAGAAGAGCTTTAGTTTTTGGTAATTTTGATGTAATGTAATCAAAACTATGAAATGCATAAGATAGTGGTGCACTCTTACTACGAATGGTTTTAGTCTTGGGCTCAATGTATTTTGAAATTTTGTTTTGTTTCCACTGTAAAAGTTGTAAAAACGTATTTTAAATGCTTTTATAATTGCATGAATTGCATGTTTGATTGATGTCTCTTCCTGAGGTCGAGATTGTGTGGATGATGAGATTGGAGTGATCAGGAGGATCACGGATGTGGGGATTTATATGTTGATGATATAAAAGTGTTATTTTTGTTCACAGGTTACTATTCAAAATTTTGGGATAGTGCCGGTACAGCCGTTATGCTGCCAAAATGTTTAGCATAAGGATTCCCAAAAATGGATAGTAATTCGGTTGTAAAAAAAAATAGGAATATAATTTGCAAACCCATGTTTTCAAAACTCTTTTATCTTAACTATAATGTTTTTAAAAGAAATATGGTTTTGCCTCATATTGGATAACTTGGATAACGCATTGATGTGCACATCTCTTATTTGGGTCCGGCGATCGGATCAGGTAAGGGGTGTCACATTTTGCCTATTCTAAAAAATTATAAGGAAGTCGACTAGAAAAATCAAGAATTGTCTATAAGGAAATTAGGCCCACACTTGGGATTATCTTTTGAGCTACCAAAGGAGAAACTCCTAAGGCAAGTATAATGTGCATAAGGTAATGATCTTTAAAAGATAGGACTAAAGATAAACATTTAAAGAAACTTTAAAATTCATGAAGGCAGCAAATTCCTCAGTAGTAGGGATAATCTTTTAATGATTGATAACAAATACATGGAAGATAGGATCCCAATAATACACAGTGGCACTCAAAAAATTATGGTCTATCCTTACCTTCTTAAAGAACCTAAGAGTAGAAAAGGGGGTAAGACTAGGTAAAGTCTGAGTCACCTTCGAATCTAAGATTTTAGACAACTATTGACTAAAAGGGAGAGACATAATAAAGGTAGTATACATGGCAAAAAGAAAGGACTCTTTATAAACCCAAAAAGTGTTATTCCCATTCTTCTAAGGAAAAGAAATCTAAAACATGTGAGGACATCCACACAGACTTCAAACTAACTGAAGCTGATGTCATGCTACACGGACCACAAAATAAGTTTACATAAACACTCATGAACAAACATGAACCAGGCAGAGTCATTAAGTCTATACGGATCACGACAAGGAGTGTTTACACGAACTACATCCTCAGAGCATTGAGTTTTATCACAAAAAGAAGCAGCTAATCAATTTTCTATGGGTTAAAGACACCTTACTATTAAAGCAATACATTGGTCCTTACAAAATGAGTTAAAGGTTATTCACCTACCAATCTTCAAAGAGATTGTAGACATCTTACCATACTGTGTAATACCATGACCTATCATGGTCATTTGGGGGCAATGATAAGTCATGGTATTAATCAAAGTGACACTAGACCATTAATGGCAATCACTCATCATGGTATTAATTGAAATGACACTAGACCATTAATGGTAATCACCCCTCATGGTATTAATCGAAACAACACTGAACCATTGATGGGATGCTCATTTGAGGAGACTGTAGACATTTTCCTTAATGTAATTGTGTATGTTGAAACATATTACTTGAGAAGGGTTATTGAAAATATAATGCTTGGTGAGCTTGCACCAAATGGTATAAGAAATCGTATCCTATATCTCAGTGATGAAATGTTAAAGAATGCCATTAGGCTTAGCTCCCTAGTTATGTAGATGGTCAGGAACTCATTACCATGAGGAAGGTCATATACATAAAAGAGATTTTTGTATATTTTCACAAGGCAATATATTTCATTCTAAAGCTCTCATAGATATTAATTCTTGTAAATTCATATGTAAAAATGCAAAATACATTCAAACAAAAGAATATATACATTCAAATGTTGTAAACATTTATATATACAAAAATAAATGGCCAATTAACAAAAAAGAGAAAAGGTAGGGCTGCTATCATTTTCATTGTTCACTCTCACTCTCCATGTCTTCATCATCTGAAGAGAGCACTAACTTCTCATAAATTTTTAGGGCCCTCAGCTTCCTTCAGGTTTTATAAAGAGCAGTAACCCTCCTTGTCAGCTTATTCTACAAAAGAATGAGGGATCAATGCATTTTCAACATGTCATGCATGCACATACACTTGCATGTTTAAACTAACCAGTGTAAGGAAAATACATACAGCAAAAACTTGAGTCTTATCTACTATGACTCACCTAAAAGCCTCAACCACTTGAGTAGTTCTCTCTATAGGAGACCTTTTAACCTATCAAAATCAAAAGAGGAAATTGTTATAAAAAATCAAACTAACACAGTGGTCATTAAAAGCCAAAAAAACTTTACCAATGTGGTGTCCTTTAGCTTGAAGGGCATTAGCCAATTATCTTCAATACAAAGATGAGCAGAGGATAACTCCCCATCTATGCCATATTGTATGTAGCTCAACTCAAGCACATAGGTCAAAGTACTCACAACTTCACTAGGCAATGATGATAGACCAACAGTTAGACTAAAAGCTCCACTTCTAACTGGGAACTATCCTCACCCTTTTTTGAGATGAAAAAGACCTAGCCTTAGAAGAAGTAACAGTAGGCTACAATACAAGGAAAAATTAGAAATTGACTTTAGAATCATGAATAAGAGGTTAGATAATTTACTTAAAGAGTAGGTCTTGAAGTGTATGGTACACAAAGGCAATAAGTGTGTAGATGCCCAAAGAGAGTAATGTCCCCCTTTAACATCGACCAAGGTGTCCCTAGGCACACTAACAGTCAAGCCCTAAACAAACTCTAGGTTATCAATGTATCACCTGAACAACATGGCATCTAGAGGACCTTGAGGAATATAGCATGCCTTAAGGCCTATGTGCTAGTTCAATACTTTTTCTCCTAAAAACCAAGCATAAGCCTCTAGGGTAGTTCGTAAGATCCTATAAGAGGATAGCTCTCACATAGAGCAAAGAAATTCTATCATCCTTTTAGTGGGAAAGACTTATTAAGCTAAGTCAACCTATAAGAAAAAAAATTTAGGTAAACATGACATTAACAATGATTAAGTTATGTTAATCAAGTGCATTTGCATTTCTACAAGATTACTTACATAATTCCAAGCTTGTGAGCTCAAATACTGGTGATGTTGCATCAATGATGAAGCATTCTAAAGTCTTGAAGATGGTTAGCCCCACCTATCTATCACTAGATATTGACAGGGGATATCCAACTCATATGGATGTGGTAGCAAGTAAAGCTCATATGCCTATACTTATGCAAAAATAATGTTAGAATTAAAGGAAATAAGCAATTAAGAGACAATGGATAAAATGAATAGCACTTAACAAGATACTAGAGATAAAGCCCTAAATGAAATGATGTCTTTTCTTCATGTGAATCACCATGTTTAGACTCTTATACATTTAGCCTAATGATGAATAACACTAGTTCTAGGAACTGATGCCCTCAAGCTACTCTAGCTTAAGTAAGAAGCTCTATATCACATTGCCATTCACATTCATGGATGATATGGTCCCTAGCAGATATAGGACAAAGTAGTGAGCATATTGATCCACCTTAGGTTGAGTAGTAGGTATAGCATCAGCCTATTACTCATACAAATCAGTACATTAGATGCTACCCGAGTGATCTTAAGGCATAAAACTGAGTAAACTCCTCACTTCTTGAAGGCAAACAGTATGGAAATGGTAGCTAGCATCAAATGCAATAGCTCAACCAGTACAGGGCATTCCCATGATAAATGCATAGTCAAAAGGAGTGATGGTTAGCTCTTCAAATGGCAAATGAAAGGTGTGTGTTTTGTCTATCCACCTATCCAATAGGGCTCTAAGTGCCTAGAGGTCTTTGTAAAAGTCCCTCCCAATTAAATGGTTGATGAAGGTTTAAATCTAGTCACTCAAACCCAATACTCCACTTAAATGGGCATTGATGAATACCACTGTTGTGGGCCTAATAGAGTGCCTCTACACTTCAGACACATCTGTAAGAGGAGATAATGTAATTAAGTGTTGGAAAAAAACTTTAAAGGCATAACACATGTCCACACAGACTTAAAATTCAAGCATAGGTGTCTTCATAGACGAACAACGAGCAAAAGTTGTAAGAGAGTCTGCACGGTCTAAGGTCAACCTAGTTCGCATGAACTACTGCAAGATAGAAAACATAGCAACATAGAATAGGTAAGATACACATAAAAATCATAAGGTCTGCATGGACCCCATAAACACACAAAACATGAGTTTGCATGGACCACTTATCCTATCACATACAGAAAAACTAAAGACCATATCCTAAAGATTCTAGAAATATTAGCTAATTGATAAGTCTGCACGAACCAAGTGTGCCTTGGGAAAATTAGGTCTGCACAGACTTATCAAACTAGACAGTGCTACATAGCAAAGAAGATAAAGCAAGAAGCAACAAAAAATCAAAATGAAGTTAAAAGAAGGAAGAAAGGAACCTAGGAGTACATTTTAGTGCACACGTAGCCTACCAAGTCAGCCAAAATCAGAGTCAGAACAATAAATAGAATCTTATTCATTAAAGTTACATTTTAGGGCCAATTAATCTTCAAAGAGGGTATGAAACCTTCTAAAATAGGTATTGTGATGTCCTCTACCCTTGAAAGAGGTGGAGGAGACAAGGAAGCAGTCACTAGCGGTAGCAATAATATAGCTGGAGTCTCATCGGTAGTTGTGTTGATGTTAAAGGAGGAGGGTGATGATTCAAAATCTTGAGAGGAAGCCATTAATGTAAGAGAACAAAGAGAAAAGTGAAAATTAAGAATAGGAAAGTGAAATAGAGAAGAGAAGGTCGATGGTTTTCTTCTATCGTGATAAGTCCACACGGACTTCACCTTTTACATCCGCACAGACTAATGTCCTAGTCCATCTTTACATTAGCTTTTTATCTGTATGGATCACATCCAAAGACCCTTCAATATGTCTACATGGATTAATTTGGCAGTTTACCCACATGCCTATCTCTAGTTCGGACCCATATGTTATTTGTATAGACTAACTTTGGTCCATGCATTTTTAGGTCTGCATGGCCTTTATTGGTCTGAGGTACCCAAAAATGCAACCTTAAGAAGTCATAAAAACCATCAAGCCAATGTCAAAGGAAGAATGGAACTCAAAATTTGATGAAATTTGCACCCAAATATGAGAACATGAGAGAATTAGTTTATTAAAAAACTATATAGGTCATTTTTGGTCAATGACTCAAAATATGGTTTTTTTAATTAAATAAACTGATTTTGAGCTAATGTTCATGACCATCAATAACTAATGGGCATTTGTTTTATTTAGTTTTTCAATCAATAAAATAGATTTAATCAACCATTAAATTAGGTTTTCCACTTTTGATTAGGCTTAGATGAATTTACTTAATTCATTTTCTAATTCCAACATTGATTTTGGCCAAATTTCACATGTTTTTACTTTTATAAACATTTTTCTACCATTTAGAAAATGCCTTCAAAGTTAAAAATGTGTTATTCAGGCTAAAAAACAAAATAGGTCAAAAGTAGTCAATCTGCTTAGTTTGTTTTCAAACTAATAGATTTAACCTTCATTTACAAATCTTCTTAGCAATATTCAAATGTTTTCAACAAAACATCTATATTTAACTTAGATGAGACGCTATTTTGTCATTAAAAGTTACCATATCATGACTCAATGGAGTGGAATCAGCCATCAAATCTATCCTAGTTATTATGCTTCTTTAATTAATAAAAGATTAGTTTCTGACAAATCTTATTTTAAATATCACAATCATAAGAGGATTTACGAAATCCCAACTTGGCATCCAAGCTCAATTTTCTTTATCCATGAAATGCTAGCAAAATTATCTTAAAGAAATGGTGTTATCAGCCCCATTCCTTTAAAAGAAGGAGCATACCATAGCTTTTTCCTTCTATTGGAGGTTTTCAAAATCTTCTTCCTTAGCATCCCTTTTATCATAGATAACTTTGAGTCGATATTTGAAATATCCCTAAAGAACAACCTTGAAAAAGTGACATCTACATGTTTTAAATATCTACCCCCCTTCTATTAAGGAAAAGATGTGAGCAAACTATTTTTTTGCTCAATATCTTCATTTTTCCAAATGAATTTAGCCACATGCCAATTCATAAAACTATTTCTTCTTCAAATTCTACTTTAAGTTAATTCGATCATTAAAATCATCTCTTTTTCAAATATTACATTTTGAATTCAACTTTAAGTTAATTTGACATTTGTATTCTCTCTTTTTCAAATTCAACTCCACATTAATTTGATTAACTTTTAACAATTATCTTCATCTTTTGGGGTTCAGACCTATCTTCCTCTTTCTTAGGATTCAACTACATGTTAATCTAATCATTTATCTTTCTTTTTTTGGGATTCAATTATACATTAATCCAATAACTATAATACATTAGCCTCTTAGATTTAGCTTCATGCCAATTTGATTAACACTACAAAAATAGTGCAAGATTTCATCCATAATTAATGAAAGTTAGGTGTGCCATCATCAATCTATTATATTGAATAAATACTAATTTGTATCTCTTTCACATGATTCAGCTTAATGCCTAATCCAAATTCACTCAGATTCAGCTCCATGCCCAATCTAGCCAATCCAAACTCACTCAAGTTTAGCCTAATAAGAAAATCCAACTTCTCAGGTTTATCCTAAAAAGCAAATCTAACTTCTTAGGTTCAACCTAACAAGCATATCCAACTTCTCAGGTTCAGCCTAACAAGCAAATCTAACTTCCTGAGTTTAGCCTAACAAGCAAATCTAACTTATCGGGTTTAACCTAACAAGCAAATCCAACTTTTTAGATTTAGCCTAATAAGCAAATCCACCCAATCAAACTTCATCTATCTAAGGTAGGCATTTATATTCAATATAGCTTCATGGTAAGGTAAGTATCTCTAACTAAGGTACTTTGTTGTGTACTCCTTTAATTTATGCATTCTTATAGCACACACTAAAGTAAGGGCAACTATAGATGCCATCCCTTTTTGGGCCTATGATGATAACTAGAGATAGGCTCTAAAGTAACAATACAAGTCACTTGGAAACCTAGTTCGTACGGACTAACATGGCATAAGTCCTCTCGAACATAATGCCACTAGGTCCATTCTAGCTTACTTAGACTTTATCAAGCCTAAAGCCTATGGTTTGCCTAGACACACCAAAGTTTATGTCTACATAGACTAACATAAACCTAGCCCAAAGCCAATATACTGGTAGGAAAACCCATAACCTAGGTCTACATATACTAATTAGTTTAAATCTGTACGATGGGTTTATCGATGTGAGAGCTTTTAGAAGTGTGAGATTCCTATTCAAACTATGTTTCCTAATCTTAAAGGGATTCTAACCCTTTTGGATGGAAAAGCCACCTCTTAAACATATAAATACCCCACTTGGGTATGAAAAAAAGAGTAAAGAGAGGGAGGAAGGAGGCAATCAGTAAGCTCTTAACCCATTATTTTAAGAGTTTAGGAGAGGACTCTAAAGTAGAATCGATTTACTAGACCTTTATTGCATAACAAAATCATAATTATTTCCAAAATCCAACCTTTTGCATTATTGCTTAAGAGCTTCTTCATAAGGTAAGATCTAAGGCCTCTTACTGTACATACACCATGCATTTATATTGCTTTATATAGAGCCATGATCTCTCATGATTGTTTATAAGTGAGGTAATTCTATGAAATTCCCACATTGATCATAGGAGTATGTCATTATTTTGTACTATTTATTATGTATAATTGACTCTTGGCATGTTCTGATTATTCTATAATATTGATCCTAATTGCACAGGCCTATCTTGAAGCATGTTTTTGTTTGCATAGACTAAATAATTTGATATGTGTGCGAATAGACATCTGCGTGCTTATGTATGGTACTGTGTTTAACATGCTTATGTGTTGCTATATCGCATGGTTATCATTTGAACATTATTGGCAAGAGAGATTTAACATATGTCTATATAGAATCCCTTTCATAAGGAACATAGTCCTTACAAATGGTTATGCTTTGTGTTCGTTTGTTATTAGTTAATGTCTTGTATGGACTCCCTTTCATGAGGAACATAGTTTGTACGGATGATTATATTTCTTATGTATTTATGATGTTTTATAGTCCGCATGGACTCCCTCTCATGAAGACTATAGTTTATTGAAACAAATGTTGGCAATCTTAGTCCTTGTATAGTTATGTGCTTCACCAATGTGACCAACAAGTTTATAGTGTTCTCGAGTGAAAATTCTAATACATGTATCATGATTCATTCATAAGTAGATTGTTATGAGCTCATCTTTTTAGGTCCTCATGAGCCATTACATGTTGTTTCTATGCAATTCCCTGAGTTGTATTCAAGTGATCATTTTGGTGAGATAGAAAGTCCAGACAAACATGATACCCTTTGTTTGTGTCCACCTTTCTTTCATTAGGCTGGTCGAATCAAAACAAATATGGACTTGACTTAAACCTCACTCTTCAAGTCTCAAAAGATGAGAAGCAAGTTCAAGGAATCCTAAATCATTCCTACTTGATTAGCTTAGAAAGAGCGAGTTAGGCACTACAAGGTAGGAGTCGCCACCCAATCGAAGTTGAGAAATACCTTGTAGGGCCAAAACTAGAATAGTTTGGAACTTTACTCTTATTTATACATCAAGTTAATATGAAATTTTGATTTGAATTTATAATATTATTCATTTTCTTCAAGCGGGTTTTAGGCATCAAAATAAATCTTATATTCACATAATAGAATAATAAGAACATATTTATAGAAATAAATAAAATGCTTTAAATTAAATAATTCCATGCATGAAATTGGACAATTAATTATTTAGAGAACTTTAGTTCTGACATGCTTATTTTTAGAAAACGAATTTTTATCATTTATGAATTTTGTTGTGGATAAATCAATATCCATTTTTATTAAGAAAACATAGATTTAATTAAATATAAAATGGTTTAGTGACTAAATTAATTATTTTGAGAACTTTGGTTCTCGCATGCTTATTTTTAGAAAATAAATCTTCATCATACATATAACTAAATGGTTGATTATTTTGAGAACTTTGGTTCTCACATGCTTATTTTTAGAAAATGAATTTTTATTATTTGTGACTTTTATTAAAGAAAAAACAAAACCCATTCTATTAGTAAAACACTAATTAATTAGATATAAAATAGCTTAATTATTTTTTATGGCATGCAAAAATCATTTTCCTATATATTACAATATACATGGAATATACAGGGAAATAATTAGGCTAAAAAATAAATTACATGGCAATCACCTAAAATACATTCTAACCTAAAAATAAAATAAAATAAATTACATGAAAATCACCTAAAATACAACCTAGTGATGTTTGATAAAGAAAGCAAGCAGGAAGATTAAATCAATCGCAACAGATCAAATAACTCGTATCACAATAAGATCAGAACATTAGAATAAAAAATAAATGGTCAGATAAAAAAATTATACATAAAATAAAAAGGCAGATCACCACAAAAATATCACAACAATAACAATAATAATACATAGATCTATGATCTAATAAGTTACCGCACTTAGCCAATAGGTGGATAAAAGAAAAATGAAAAAAAGAAGAAGAAGAAAAAGAAAAACCAAATGGCTCACTGTGTATAATTACCCTTGGAAAGAAAAGATTTCAAAAAATAGAGCCCACAGAGAAAAATCTTCTAAAATACTAAAAATGGTGTTTAGAGAATATTTTTTTCGCCTTTTTTGGAGTTTTTTCTTGAGAGCCAATAGAGATAGTAAGAAAATTCATACGCATTTTCCTATTTTATACACAAATCCTGAGGCATGTAAAATGGTCATTTCAGAGTTTGAAATAGTTGTTTTGGCCTTAAAATAGCCATTTTAAACCAAAATGGCCATTTTGAGGATCAAAACAATCGTTTTGCCCATGAGGGTGGCATGTACGGATTCTTTCTTCTTTGGTGAAAAGACATCATTTTGTTAAGGCAAAATGGCCATTTTAGACAAGTATGAAATGACTATGTTAAGGATGAAATGACTATTTTAGTAAGTCATGAAATGGCTATTTTAGAGAAAAATGATGTCATTTCGC
>CANXYI010959404.1:0-11404 GCA_948208565.1 Hura crepitans | reverse complement strand
AATGGAATGGTAATGGTAGTGTTATTGAGATAGTAATTATATATATAATGATAATATAATTGGATCAATAGCTATAAATTAAGCCTAGGCTAGTAATTAATTGTAGGAACAAGCATGTAAGAGCCATATGCCTACTAGGTTAAATTCAGATTATCGGAACTGTTAAGTGAAATTTCTAGTATATAAAATATTAAATGAGGTAGAGGTTAAATGAAATGCCCCTGGGGAAATCCAAGGATGGGTGACCTCACGAGAAGTGGCACCTCTTACTCGTTTTCATGGAGAATAGGCAGGGGGTGTTACATTTAGTGGTATCAGAGCGGGTTTAGGTGATTCTGGACCATAGTGTATGAGTGCCTTAGGTATTTTGGGATATGGACAGTTGCTACACCACTAAGGAATGAGGATTGTTGAATGCCTAATGATGAGATAATTACATGAATTCCTTGGGATAGGGACAATGACCTCCAATGATAACATTCTGGTTCCACCTAGTCCCCTTTCTCCCAAACTAGATTGCCAATGTTGTTAACGGAGTTGTGGAAGGGCAATAGTGCCCCAACCAAAAACATAACACTTTGTGAATGTAGAGAAGAGATAATGAGGATAAAGATGGAGACAGATGGACTAGAACCATCAGAATAGAGAAAGTACAATGCCTTGGTGTATTCTATGGTGATTGTAAGACCATTATAAGGTGATTGCCACATGAATGAGGTGCCTGATAGAAATGGGACAGAGGGAGGCCAATAAAAAATTTTAAAACAAAGGAATTAAAAAGAAAGGATGGAAAGCCAGTGTATTCCCCATCATCAGAATGGCGCAGCGAAAGCATAATTGATTTATGACACTTAGTGAGACTAAATGTTTTAAAACTTAATTAGGAAGAAAATGTCAATGACCTATGTATAAGGCAATTCAGTTGCCTATAATTGGAAGTGATTAGATGATAATGAAATGCATAGGAGTAGTGAGACTTGAGTTTAGGATAATTGGATAAAAGGGTAATTGAGATGTATGGGTTAGGCAAAAAGGTAGGGGTGATGAGAAAGTAAAGAGAGGTGACAGAAATGAGGTAGAAACAGTAAATCGAGGGATGATAGGATATGATGGTGTGCAAGTTAGGGAAGACTAAGGATTGAGGTTAACTATCAAAGTCCTTGAGAGTGAGCCTATTGTTCTTTCCTTGATGCATTGATGATCGGGCCCGAGCATTGCATTGTAGAGTTAGGATGTATCTTGTCATTTGCATACTTGCATTATACATGATATGGTTTTTGATGATGAAAACTCTCTGCATTGTGTTTTGAAAATTGAGCACGGCATGATGGTAGCCTTGACATTGAATGGACTTGACAGAGTGAATGTAACTAGACAAGTATAGTGTGATAATGGTAAAGAGAGAGTGATAAGAAAAATATGAGTAGAAAGAAGAGAAAGGTTAGAGTAAATACAGATGTGTGAACCTAGAGAAGGATTTAGATGTGGAACTATGAATTTTATATAGACATACTAGAAAATGAGGTTAGGAAAGAGGTAATCATGAGTTGTAACAAAACATAGATGGTTAAATTATTCCTTTGAAATTTAAGAGGGGAAGAAAGTTAAATGGTTAGTAAACCAGTAGCCCTAGTGACAGTGATAAAATGGAAAAAGAGGAACAACTAAGCATTGAAAAGGAATCTAGAAGCTAAAGAGTCTTGGGATATGAGGAGAAATGAGAGTGTGGTTAAAGGAATAAAGTGAAATGAAAAGATAAGGTAAGAAATATATGGCTCATAAGTGAGATGGGCAAAGGAGTTAGTTGAAATGAAATTAAGATAGAAAGATCTAAGGGCTATATTAATAAATGGGAATAAGAAAGAGTACGACCTAATGTGTAAAGGTGCTAAAGGTAAGCCCGATGAAAGAAAGAGGATGAAAGAAAGCTAAGCAGAGGTACGACATGGAGATGTCAATGGAAAATATTATGGAGCTATATCTACTAATGATGAATAAGGTGAACAGTATGATGGAAATAAAAGGATGAAGATAAGGCGACTAAGTAAGAATGTGTTACTAACATTTAAAGTTATCAGTGAAGCTAGAGAATGAAAATGAAGGAAGCAGTGAAAGTTGAAAATTAAAGGCTAAGAGAAGTGAACATGTGACTACCAAAAAATTCGAGGATGAAATTTCTTAAGAGGGGAAGATTTGTAATGCCCGAAAACCCGAACCATGTAAATAGTGTATGTTGGGCCCGAGTGATGTTCCCCATGATGCGGGTTATCATTCTGAGTCCGTTGACTAGCATATTAGCTGAAAAAATTTAACTGGCTTGAAAATGGTCAGAACGAATGAAATAAAAATTTTAACAGAACCAATAATTCATTTCAGGACAAGAACTGCTGTTTACGGAGATAAAATGAGGTCGAGCCAAGATAGCCCCGGGATGTGCCTAGATGGTCTTGAAAATATCATACCTTAAACCTAAAAAATTCCACTGAGTATGATGGAGGAGGAATTATAATTTTCTAAGGTCAACTGATATTTTTCTGAATATTTTATTTTGGCAGTGAACAGTGCCAAAAAGTCAACTGTTGACTTTTGACATGAAAATTTGCATGGGCCTTCGGGACCTATCGTGCAGATTTTTAAAACTAGAATGAGAATTTTTGGAGGACCAGGGAATATTTTATGAATATTTTAATGTTAAACCCAATTTATAGTGAATACTGATTTTGCCTTTTGAAGGAGTTTTGGGCTGAAATTTTGCAAAGGCCTTAGTGGCTATAATTGAGAATTTTAGGGACTAAAATGGGAATTTTTGGAGACCTCTAGAATATTCTATTAATTTTTGAACCAAAAAGTGACATAAGAGGTTAACCATGGGTTTGGTGGCCATTTCATCCAATCCAAAGGGTCTAACCCATCACCTATAAGAGGTTACACATGTATGTACATCACACATGTGACTATAAGTGCATCTTCCTCTCCAAAAGCTTTATGTCGCCACCTCCCACGGTAAATTATCCATTTTTATTCATTCTTTCTCTCTCGTAACCCCACCAAAAATCCTTGAAAAAGATGATGGATGAAAACCTCCATCATCCTTAAATGTAAATTCCTCCATTAATTTGAAGAAAGGAGGCCAAAATTGAGAGAATTCACACTTGGGTGAATAGTGCCCAAATGAGGTAAATGACCTTGAATCCTAATTTTTATTTTTGGTATGGGTAGCCTAGGGAATTCTAAGAATCCCTAAAGGTTTGGAATTTGATTTGGAGTTGTGTGCATTTTTGTAGAATTTTTCAAAATTGGGAGGCTTGTATGGAAAAATGGAGAATGGTGGTTCAAGTGGAAGAAAAGGGATTCTGAAGGATTTTGGAGTAACTATAGTATGACAGAAGCTAGATGTAAGTGAATTTACCTAAACTTAGCATGCATGTTGAGATTAAGTGCCATTGAATATGAAAATATGTGTACGAAAGTTGAGGTTTTATGTGTGTGCATGTGAAATGTATGTGAGAAGATGTAAATTGATGATTTAGGATGGTAGGGATGTGTTTGGTATGTGAATGGGATGTGTAGGCATGTGGTACATACATGACTATGTATGTGTCATGTATGTCATGTATGGGTATGTAGGCATGACATGGTGGTGTGGGTGGAGAATGGATATTAGGATGTGTAATTAATGAAAATAGGATGATATGGGTGTGAATGGGATGTGATAAGGATGTGTGAGGATGTGATGCATGCATGGCCACATAATGCCATATGATGGCCATGCATATATGTATGGTAAAATGGGACGTGAAGAATGTTGGTTGAGAGAGAGGGGCAGGTGTAAAGATGTAGAAAATAATAAAGAGAAGAAAATTTCATAAAAAAGGGGTAAATTAAATTAAAATATGTTAATTAGAATTTTTATGTGAAAATAATAAACTCATAAAATAAATTAGGGGTAAAACAAAAGAATGAGATGAAATAGAATTGACATGCTATGGTTTAAAGAAATGGAAAGAAAGATTGGTTGAAACCTGATAAGGAAAAAGACACCAGAGGAATAGTAATTTCTACGCAAGAGGGGCCTATAATTATCTAGGGCTCCAATTGCTCGTAACTGTCCAAGAAAAAAATTGACCAAACAAAATAAATTCAAAACTGTGCCTTTTTAGCATGAGAATAATTAAATAAAATATTTGGTAAAGTATAAAGGAAATTAGTTGAAGTTAATGTGATCAAGTGGAAACTGAGAGTTCATTAAAATGCTGAAAATCTGATAGGAAATTTAAAGGCTCAGAAAAATAATAAATTAATGTGCGATAACTGTGGGCACAAAATAAGAGAAAATAATATACAAGTATTGTGGGAATTTTAAACACCAAAAAGGGATTTAATTGACATAAATCCTGGAAAAATAAGTACGGAACAAATCATACTACCTAATAAAATAAAATATTAGGTTAAAGAAATTGATGGAATAGGGAAAGAATGTCTCTATCAATCCAACAACACTAAATAAATAAGTCAATAAGATTGGAAATGTTATTGAGTGTAATGAAATACAAGACAGAAATAAAATAAAAAGGTATGATATAGAATCCTATGGAATTTATTAAGATAAATGAATAAAATATAGGGGAAAAATAGAAAATTGAAATGAAATAATAGAATGAATAGAACTGAAAGTGAAACCAGAAAATGAAAACTGAGCAGCTTGCTAAGATTACTGAATAATAAATGATACATGCCACTGCTAAATGACATTGGGTATGGTATGGGATTGTGTTATAGGTGAAGGAATAGAAAATGTGATTAAAGATGTGATTTAACCACATACGTGTGATTGTGATGTGGGCATGAGAATGAATGTGCACTGTTGTTCAAAAAATGTGATGTGAGATAATATTTGATTTTGTGAATGCATGAAAATTAATAATTACAGATTTAAAAATAGTTAATGGCCCATCAATTAGACACCCACTAGATAGGTTGACCGACAACTAGGGATTAGTAGCTGCTTGGTGGTCGGTCCCTCTAGGGCCCACTGCTGTGTGTGATAATGGATATTATGAGTGGTCTATGGATGGGTCCCTGCTATCCATCCTTCTCTTGATTGCTATGTTTATGGATATTAGAAGTAGTCTACGGACGAGTCCTTACTATCCATGTGTGTGTTGCTGATTGCTTCTTATGAGTTCGATATTAGGAGTGGTTTGTGAACGGGTCCTTGCTATTGGGAGAGGTAGGTGCAGCTACTTAGGCCCTAAAAGTGGGCCACTATATAGGATAGTCCCGTTATCCAATGTCTTTAATTGTCGTCTGTCTATTATGGGACGTGGGTGTAATATGAGAAATTGCTTTAAATGTATAATATGAAGTCCTTGAAAATAATGATGTAACTTGCATAATATGATAAGTGAACTTATGGTAATCAAGGATTGGCTATAATCTGTTGAGGGTTATGAATAAATGTATTGGCAAGTAAGAACAACCGGTGAGATGTGGGAATGAGTAAACTTATGTGAATGTAATGGTCTATAAATATGTGCATTCGGGGAATAAAGAAATAATTTATGGGGATTTAGAATGATTAGAATGAATAGTATTGATGTTGTGTTAGACATATATGAATTAGAGGTGTTGTATACGTATCATATGCAACTAAAAATAGATATTAAAAATTCCTACACATACCATAAAAACATGTATTATGAGTTGAACATCCTTAATGTGGAAAGCGTCAAAATAGGGATGATAACCAAATCGAATATACAACATTCTATGCCTAAACTGATTTATTGATTAGGTATAAGGGTGCTACATCTAGTGGTATAAGAGTAGGTTTAGCTGGTTCTAGGTATGAAATGACTACATATGATCGCATTTGTATAGAAAGTGTATGTGCATACATGCATTATATATTGATATAATTGTTAGGACATTAATAAAGATCCACTTGCTCACTGATCTAGAGGTACTATGAAAAACACAGGTACATGTTCAACACATAGAATGATCAAAGACATACAAGTGAACATAAAGCTTATTTAGTCAGAAGGTTATAAATTGAGACAAAATGATAAGGATAAAATTATTTAAAGCTAAAATAGAATGAAGCAACTAAATGAGAGTAATATAGGATGATATGGAAGCATAGAGAATGATAAACTATAAAGATTGTACCTAAACATAGAGAAATTGTAGAAAATAATAGTTATTAGAGAGAAGAAGCAGTAATAAGAAATAAAATAGAATTTAATTATAAGTTAAACAACTAAAAATGAGTGAAGAGAATATTCCCTAGAATAAGTAAAGACGACCACATTGAAGTGCCCTTGGGGAGGGTATATGTAAAGAAAGATTGAAGAAAACCTAAAGGGAAATAGATGAAGCATGTAAGACGTGAGTGAATAGAGTGATGTAAGGTAAATATAAACATGTGAACATGGCATAAAGCTATAAGATACATAATTCTAAGAGAAATAGAAATAGGATTATGTAAGTATAAAATGTAATATTTGGAAATATTACTATGATCAATAATTCTAAGCTAACACAACATTAAATAGGGTTCTTAAGCAAACTAATAAGAGATGAATTGCAAAAAGCATAAGTAGAGTAAAATCCGATGAGATATAAAAAGAAATTGAGATTGTATTAGAATTATATAGGAATAAGACAATATTAGATGTTATAATATTATGGAAATGTTATGACGACAATTCCTACGATGAGTTTTACAAAAAGATATTAGCAAGGAATGCAAAGTAAGATGTGATTAGACAACATGTGAAACAATAATATTTAAGGATATAGGAGTTAATAATCCTAATATATCTGTCAATTTTTCATAAAATTAAGGGCTATCTTTATGAACATAATGCATGGGGATCAGCTATACATGGCCTCATGTCATTGCCATCATAAAAACATGCACAATCATAATACCTCATCATCATTAATGGCATTCCTACATATGCATGATTTTGACTTATCCATGTCTATATGCATATTGCCCTGATTGATAAAGGAAATTGATATGACATACTTGTGTAATAGAGATTTCTGGATTAAGCATTGTGTTAGTTAAAAGCATATTTTTTAAAAGAAGATCTTAAGAGAGGATGATTGAAAATAGATATAAAATGAGGATGTCTGATGATAAAGTAGGGCAAAAAAAAAGGATTAGACCCCAAAATATATAAATAAGATAGGTTATATGGTAAGATTGAAAATAAAAAATTGCCAGGATGATTAGGAATGAACAATTAGTGGATAAGGACTTATAATTAGAATAATTGCCATTAAAGTATGATGGAATTACACTAGCAAAAGTAGATTAGTTAGTAACAATATGTATATCATATAATGAGAGTAACGAGAAAGACTGTAGAAATTAGATCTGTATGCTACATGCACCCCTACGAAAGGCCTAAGTAGAAGTGTGTTAATGAAATTTTGAGAACAAAATTTTCTAAGAGGGGAAGGATTCACACCCCTACTTTCGATTTGGTTATTATGAGGATAGAATTGGAAATTAAAGAAAAAGTGGGGAATGAAATGGATGTACTGTTTGAGTAGAGTCGATTGATGTGAACTATAGAGTGAAAAATGACCGAAGGGTAAAATGGTAATTTTGTGGAAAGGTTAGAGGCAAAATGGGAAATTCACTATTCATGGTCATAAAGAGGATAGACACATGGGTGTAATAAGAAGTGACATGTGGCCTAGTAATGATGAGAAAATGTGAGAAAATTGAGGTTCAAAAGTGGACCCTAGTGAATAGTGCCACCTAAGCCGTGAATAATGTCCCTAGGCCAAATGGAGCTAATCCAATAATAAATTATTATTAATTATAAATTGCATTGTGGTGAAATTTGAGAATATTTAAGGTTATATAAAGGGTTAAAGGTCAAAAATAAAATCTATACATATTATTTACAACTGTTAGTAAATTACTTAAAGGTAAATGAAAAATTCAGAAATGTGCTCAAAAAATTTAGAAAGTGGGACACCCTAAGGGTAAAAAATTATGGCAAATCTAAAAATCACAATGTTGGAAGTTTTCAAAGATAGGAAATATGAAAAAAAATTAGTGAAATAAATTCAAATTAAATATGTACATATGTGAGGAAAATGCCAAATAATGATGTAAAGAATAATTTTGGCCATTAGTTTAAGTGGAGATATGGAGAAATCATGGCTATCCAAGTGTAAAAGTGGAATTAATGATATGAAAATAATAAAAAGGTAATTTAAAGGTAATTACACATGACTAATTTATGAGAAACCATTGGTATCATTGAACTGCCTCTAAAGAACTATGCCTGATATCTATCATGTTTATGTATGCATATACTATTGTATCACATGACTAATTTATGAGAAACCATTGGTATCATTGAACTGCCATGTAGTCCATACGGACTCCTTTTCATGAGGAACATAATCTACACAGATAACTAGGTTTTATACATGTCTATCTTAACATCTGGTCCACACAGACTCACTCTCAATAGGAACATGGTCCACACAGATAACTAGGTTTCATACATGTCTATCTTAACATGCAGCCCATACAAACTCCCTCTCACAAAGAATATAGTCTGCATAGATGACTAGGTTTTGTACATGTCTATATTAATATGCAGTCCATATGGACTCCCTCTCATGAGGAACGTAGTCTGTATGGATGACTAGGTTTCATAGGTGCTTGTCTTAACATGTAATTCACATAGACTCTCTCTCATAAGGAATGTAATTGGCACCGATGACTAGGTTTCATCCATGTCTATCATGACATGCAGTCTGTATGGACTCCTTCTCATGAGGAATGTAGTTCGTATGGATGACTAGGTTTTATCCATGTTTATCTTAACATGCAGTCCATACAAACTCCCTCTCATAAGGAATGTAGTCTGTATGGATTATTAAGATTCGCACATATTGTCTCCGTTTATAGTCCACACAGACTCTTTCTATAAGGAATATGGTTCGTGTGGACATGTATTTAAATCCTCATATTTGTTCGCTTATGTTTTGTTTTTAGATGGTAAAAACTATATTGCTTACATTGATAAAAATCCCAAAATATGTGCCATGACTCACCATATTTATGTTGAGTGATTTAGTGATTTCATCCACCCTTAGGGTCCTTATAGGCCTTTGATTGTTATTTCTAATCTATTCCTTTGAGCTACCTGCAAGTGATCATTATTATTGAATAGGGAAGTCTGAACGAACCTAATCGTTCATATGAGTATCAATCTACATGGACATTTGTTAAAGCACTACTGAGTCTACATAGATCTCGTGATGCAAAGATAGGACCAATTTCATATTTCATCTAGTTCTATACCCCTTTTGATGTTATCGATTATTTTGAATTGTAATAGGTAGAATAATAACTTGTTTTACATGTAAATGCCTAACTTCACATTAAAAGGTTTTCTATCTAATTAATTGGTGTTTTATAGTAAAAATGATTTTGAGTTTTCTTTAATCAAAATTCATATTAAAAATGTATTTTAATAAAGGATTCTCCTAGAGATAAGAGTTAGGCAATTATTGCCAATTCCTATAGAATTATAGGTAATTGTCAGGTCACACCATAATTAATCAATGACCCAATTTCTAGATGTATAAACTATTATGTCTATTTTGAATACATCAATTTACTTTCTTTACATGAAAAAGGTGACATGAATATTTAAATTACAATGCATGCTTGCTTGATATGGGATTGGTAAATGTTACAATATAAAAGGAAGGCATATTATTGGGGCATAAATAATATCTAACTTTCAAACCTTTTTAGTATAAAAGATCATATGTGACACCCCTTACTAGATCTCAGAGGAAATTCGATAAGTAGTGCACTTCTTATAGGTCACCCATCCTTAGATTTTCTTAGGGTTCATTTGCTTAACACTTACTAAAATCCAAGTATTTAATCAAACCAATCCTAAATTAGGTATCTAACTCCAAATACTGACTTATCATGTCATTTACATATTAGAATTCCTTTAATGGACCTTTCTTATGTTTGAAAAAATTTTGGGCAACACAACGGCTACCCAAGGACATTTTGAAATTTTTTTTCCACTTGTAGAAACACTTCTAAAGCTAATATGACCCATCAACCTCCTTCTGGACCCTTTTGGTCCCCCAAATCTCACATTCATCACATATTAGTCACACATAGCAACACACAAGGTCTTAGGCCCACATTTATCAAGATTCATATATAAAGTCATTCATCAAGCCACTTGATTAAGTACAACACACCTAGTTCTTATAATTATAGACATATAAAGCCAATATAGCTTCTAAGCATGCAAATCCATACCTACAAAATTTAAATTAGTGCCACTACTCAAATAAAATAATAACTCTATTCACCCTTCAGCACTTATATTGCTACACTGCATGATCTTTAAGGTTGGTATGCTTATCCTTGCTATATGCACACCACAGCATGAGTATGTTGAGTGCAAACTCAATGGTGAATTTAAACCATTCAAAACATGCCACATATATTAACACACATAAGTAAACATAATACAACATTCTAGATGTAGTGTGTTGGTGATATGCCAGGTGACTAATGCCATTCAGATGATATGCCTTGTTTACTTTAAAATTACCAAAATGCCACTATGTTTTATTTATTAAATTTATCATCATAAGTTATCCTTAATCATTCTAGACTTGTATTTTACTTTACTTTAATTCCATTTCATAAGTCTGACCAGATAGATGACATTTACAGACACTAGACTAAGAGGGAACTGAAGAAGTGTGTAGTGACCCACATTTAAGATCCTAACTACTACACTGGTCTGATATAGCTATAATGATTAATTCATAAGAACCTCTAAAAAAGGAGCAACTATGCATAAGAATCAGTCCATAAACCTACTAATGGCAATTTATCATGTTAAATAATTCATCTTGATCTACCCAGTAGACTAGTGCAGTGGCTTCTCTAAGGAGCTTAGCCGCTGCATTGACATAGTTTGATGTATAGACAATAATGATAGCAATATAGAGGTTTACCCCATAGACTAATGTAGTGGCCCAATTATGAACCTTGGCCATTACATTGACCTAGTTTGATAAACAGATAGTTTAGCAGCTACTAATCTTTAAGTAAACCAGTCAACCCATTTAGTGGGTGTTTAATTAAAGGGCCATTTGACTTCATTTTAAGTTTATTTTTTTACTAATCATCTTTTTATAAGAATCCAAGTTGAAAAATAGATAGTTATAATTTTTATTAGACAGATGATTTTTGACCTAGAAAGTTATATGTCAATTTTAGCTCTACTAGACAATTACAAGTAAATTTTTGGAAATATTTTGGGGCACTATCTTAGGAATAATTAAAGCCATATTAAGTCTAGCCTAGTCTATT
>CANXYI010959193.1:0-10348 GCA_948208565.1 Hura crepitans | reverse complement strand
TAAGTAGGATATAGGTAAAAATGAAATATTAATATGTAAGAATACATGTATAATTAATAAGATAAAATTGTTTATGTATAATAGTAAATTAAATAAAGGTTGCCATTTGATGATAAATTGTTAGAAATATTAGAAATTGTATATAACAGTCTAAATATTTAATTTAATATTAAAAGAGAAAGTGAATTTTAAAGATATAATTGGAAATGGTTATTATAATGAATTTTAGGAATGTAATTGAAATATAAGTAGAGGATTTATACATGAGACGTGTGTCTAAATAACATATTAGAATGATAAATAAAGATGTAAAGAAATAAATTGTAACTTAAGTATAGAATTTAAAAAATAATTATTAATGTATAAAATAATTAAAATATATGAGAATAATAGAAATAATTAATAAGTACTTTAGTAATAAATATGATTCATGTATATATTAGAAGAGAAATTTAAAAAGTACAGGTAATAGTTTAATGTTAATCTAGGAATGAAAGATTAAATGCAAATGGAAATATAAAGTAAAATTTATATTTAAGTATAACTGTGAAATGTAGGCATTAATGTTTGTGAGTGATAACACATGATAATAAAATAAGAATGAGCAAAATATATGTTAAAAATAAATAAATTGAATTTATAAGAAAATAGTAAAGCGTGTGAATGTAAATATATGCATATAGATAAAAAAAATTTTTAAAAATTTAAATAGTAAAATAATTGAAAATTTTATGAAAAATTTAAGGTATAAAAATGAAAAGTAAAAATTTATTAGATAAAAATAAGTAAAATTCTCAAAGAAAAGAAGGAAAATATCATCAAAAGTTATTGTAGTGATTATTAGAAGAATAAATGAATAAGTAAACTAAAACTATAAATACAATAGATTGACATAATCAAGTAAGAAATAAGGATAGATATGAGAAAATTAATACAAGATAATTGAATTTTAGAAAATCTAAATGTATTACATTGTGGAAATATATGTATATTATATAAATAAAGAAAAAAAATTGTGTAAGTATAGAAGATTATACATATTTTGAATTAGAACAAATAAATATGTAACCTTAAATTATGATAATCATATTATCAATATGTATATAAAAAGAAATAAATTAAATGATAATTAGATAGGAGATCATAATTGAGGTATAACTGATTATACATTTGTAAAGTGCTCAAAAAAAATATTGATATGTCATTGCTAATAAAATATAATGAAGATTTAATATGAAAATTTAGTCATATGCTAATATGGAAATAAAAGTTTATGAATACTTGGATGTACATGAAATAATCGTGCTGAAAATATTATAACAAGGAAATAAATTATAGAATTTAGAAATTTGAGAATATAATTTTTTTTATAAAGGATATGCTACATATAAACGAACATATAGGGCAAATATGATAAGATAATTTGTTATATGGATACACACATGAAAAATAATTGAATATGAGAAATATACTCACCTTAATACCCTGATAGCCTACACAATGATACAACCTATGATTAGTTGACTAGCTAATTAGGGAACCACCATTTATTGTAACAGCATACCATTGCATTTTGGTGCCTATTGGAGAGTGTTATTCCCATACTTCTTACTTGGGTACACTGTACTCTACATGATCATGGACACTTCAGTGTCATACTTGTTACATGTCCTGTTATCTAAGCATGAATAACTATGTAGAATTATCAAGGGCAACACATGTTACATGTAAAATGAAATGTAAAATAATTCAATATAAAGAGCACAAGTTACATGTAAGTCCATGAATCTTTTTAATTAATTATATAAGGATAAAATCTTAGAAATGGTAATAAAGAATGAATATTATAACAAGTAATTTATGTTAGTACAATTACATGAAAAATGATAAGTAATAAAATTTTTAAAGCATTTACATACGTAATAGTTAAGATTTATAATGTACATCTATAGTTTAGGTTTAAAACTAGAAATTAAATAGAAATATGTGAATTTTATATCATGGCTCAAAACGAGTGGAGCAAGAGATCAAGGCCTAGTAGTATGAGGCCCGTACATATACAAGAAAGCCCACTAAACGTATTACTTAAATTTTACTATATGCTATATATGTATTTAATTATTGAATGTAAAATGCATGATATGTAAAGTATTAGACTTAGTGTCAAAATTTATAATTTATTTATAAGTAATATGAAAACGTAAAGATGTATAAATATATTCTGATTAATAAAATAAAATTTTGTTTGTTACTTGTTAGTTATTTTATATGTGTTTGATTTATACATATGTATACATGTACATGGTATAATGGCAATCATATAAGCAATATGACATTGTATACTTGGGTCTATTTATAGATCAAGTATAGAGTGTTATAGATCCTAAGCTACCTAACTTGTGTAACTTAGTCATGCATGTCTCATTTATGTGACTAAGATGATAATGCCACAAATAGAATGGCTTTAGGTTATCTGTCTCAGGTCTCTTAGTATTCACACTGTGTATTTCATTATCTTTATCCATAACATCAATTTCATTAGAAATAGAACCTAAGCAATAGAAAATATTATCCAAGTAAATAGAACAACACTTGTTCTTTTTAATGGAAACTTCAAAACCTTGTTTAATAAGACAAGAAAAAGAAATAATGTTTCTAGATAAAAAAAAATGAATATAATAACAATTGTTTAAAATTAAGACTAGTCCATAAGGTAAAATTAAATGATATGTTCCTATAACTAATGCAACAACTCTTGCTCTATTTGTTACACATAGGTTCATATCTCCTTTGTCAACCTTTCTACTACTCCTTAGCCCTTGTATTATAGAAACTAAGTTAGAACCATATCTGGTACCCAATATACATGATTGGTTATCTAAAGCAATATTTGCATTAATTTCAATCATACAAATACTTGAAGTGTTGAAACACCCCTTTGCTTCTCCTTTCGTCAAGAGTCCATAAAGGCCTTAAATTTGCACTTCTAATGCCTAGACTTTTTGCAATGGAGGCATGTGCCTTTTAAGGTAGTCTTCTTTCTAGTAACAGTAGAAGGGGCAACAAATGGTTACACCTTGTGCATTGGTTGCCTTTTTTCTTATTCTTCTTATCCTTAGAAGCAAAAGAACTACTAACCATGACTAATTTAGGATTTTATTTCTTAACAACATCCTTAACAGTCTTGAGCATGTTAATCAGCTTAGGGATAGTAGAAGTAATCTTGTTCATATGATTGTTAAGCATAAAATCTGTATAACTATTAGGCAAACTTTGTAAAATTATCTATACTTAAATCTGTATGTATCACAAACCCTAAGCTAGCCAATCACTTAGTATACCCATTCATCTTTAGCCAATGCTAGACGACTGAAATTCCCTTTACAAATCTATAGCAAAATAAAAACTTAGATATCTCATATCTTTTAGCCCTGCTCTACTCCTCAAAAAACTGTTTAAGGTGGAATAAAATAGTAAGAGCATTAGTATGCTTATTCTGCTTTTAGGGCTCAAGAAATATGGATGATAGCATGATACACATAATAACCTCCATATCCTTCATGTGCTTTAAATATGTTTACTACTCATCAGTAAAAGCATCATTAGTAGGGATGATGGGAACATGCTTTTTAATTACATACGCTATCTTTCAAACCTCAAAACTATTTGGAGGTTTCTAAGCCAATCAATGTAATTCAAGCTAGTTAGCTTGTTAGTCTTGCTATGGATCATAAATTGACATTTGATGTACTCATTATAGTAGTGATATGTTGCATGTAAAGAATGAAAACAAGTTATGCATAAAAGAACGAAAATAAGTTAATGCATAATCATGTACACAAATATATTAATAAGGTATTTAATTAATAACATTTTATCTCCCATTATTTTATTACAAACTAGTAGCCCTTATAATTGATCAAGGAAAACCCATTAGTTTTTCTAATGGGTCCTTATCCACCTTTGTTAAGTACAAACCTTAGATATGTCCAACAAGCCCAACTAGTAACTCAAATGGTAGGTATCTCATACCAATTACATTAAATATAATTACTGATTATTGGGTCAGTAACTCTTAATGTATGTGTATCTCATACACATTTCCCCCAATCTTGCCTCAAGCCCTAGTAGCCTTGAGTACACTTAACAAATTAATGAACTAGTTAAGATAGACACATTAATATAAGTTAAACATATTCAATGTAGCACGGATTTAGTATGATAAAAAACCTAATACTAAAATGAACTCTGGTTTAATGTATATTAATAGAAGGCTTGCTTGTCTTAATATTAATTGAGGGATTCTTCCCTTTAAGTCTTATCATACATGGTTAGGGCATGCTTTGGCATACATATGCATACTTGATCTTATTAAATCATATATAAACATTTAATCACATTAATATATGATATAGTTATAGACTTTTTACGAAATTAATTTTCTGAGCCATAGGAAATCAATTTAGGCCAAACCCTAGGTAGTATGTATGAATTACAAACCCAATAAAAGTAATAATTAAATATATTCTATCTCTTTATTAGTCCTCTGAGCCTTAGCCTTTTTCTCCTTTGCTCCTTGCATTTCTTTTTTCTTATTCTAATCTTATGTAGTCTAATTATATAATCTCATTATAAAGAATACCTTATATTATATGTGAGGGGAAATAAGAAGAGAAATATAATAGAATTAAAGAATAAAGGCTAGGACATGCAGGGATACTTTGCCAAAATAGAACATAATCCACACGACATGATTAATCACATTAGTCATAGTTCATAACTAGTCATCATGCCAAACATAAACCCTTAACATGCATTCTAATGCATAAATTTTGAAAACATCGATTACAATGTTTAACTAGTATTATAACTCTTATAAAGCTATTCCGATTCATTATTCCGATCGATTGATTATGTATACTTGTAATCATGGAGTTTTAATCAACATTAAACATATCATTTAATCATATAGCCTCATTAGATAATTAAATTACATCTAATCCATTTTAATTAGAGTTTTAACCCAATTAGAAGTTGTAGACACCTAGTTTTTAGGGCTATAATGATAACCAAGGATAAGCTCAAGCAATAAGGCAAGCAACCTAAAACCCTGGTTTGCACGAACCATCTGAGTACAAGTCTACCCCAACTTGATACTATGAGGTCCGCACCAACCAACCAAGGCCTAACCTAAAATAATTGGCCCATGGCCTATGGTTCACCTGAACAAACAAAAGCCCACATCGACATAAACTACAATAGACTTAGCACAAAACTAGGCCTAAGGCCTATGAACTACTAGGGTGGACCCAAAGCCTAGGTCCACATAGACTTGCCATTGAAAAGCTTTTAAAGGCATGATTTCATATTTGGAATCTAACTCCTAATCCTATAAGGATTTTTCCTCTCCTAGATGGAAGAGCTATCCACTAAGCCTATAAATACACCCTCTCAAGGGAGAATTAGAGGAGGAATTCTAAGAATTCAAAACCCAATATTTTGAGAGTCTGGGCATTAACTTCAAAGTAGGAATCAATTTACTAGACTTTAGCTCGTACTTAAAATAATCCTTTTTTTCTAAAACCCAACTTTCACATTATTGCTTAAAGATCTTCATAAGGTAAGATCTAAGGCCTCTATTTATTTATCTCTATTCATTCATATTGTTTCTGTAACTAAGGATCTCTAGGGATTAATCAACATGTGAGATGATTTTATGTAATCCTAACATCGATTATAGGAGTAAGTTAATGTTTTGTAATATTTTTATTGTAATTAATCATTTATTAACATGATGTAATCATTCTAGAATTGATACCTAAATCACACGAACTTATCTTAGTGTGTGGTAAGGTCCACAAGAACTTATTGTTTGGATATGTTCTTGGTATGAGGTCTGTACAAACCAATGTTCGATAATAATTTTATATTCTCTTCATGTACTCTATTTTGATATATTATACTATAATATTGATTTGTTTTTATGCCTTTCTCATGTTGTATGACTATTTTACTCCTTAATATGCATGTCATTGATATTCAAAAACTAGTGTGTTCCGCACGAACTCTTTTTCATGAGGAACATAGTCCATGCGGATATGTGTTTTGAAGATATGTGTTTTACTTATGGTTCCCACAAACTCCCTTTTATAAGGAATTTAGTTCACATGTATATATATGTTATATGCAAGTGTATTCTATCTTTTTGTCTATATAGACTCCCTTTCACGAGGAGTGCAGTCCATATAGACACATATTTTAAAATCTAGTTCTTATGAATATTATTGTGATGAATTTATGTTCTCCTTTGCATGATTAATTTGACATTCTTTTAGTTATAATCATGATTTGTGCATGTACCATGCTCATTCATATTTGTATTGCACATATTGTTATTATTCAATTTAGTGCAATTATGAGGTCCTCACAGACCACTATTTATGTTGCTAATCATTTTCCTTGAGTTGTGTAAGATTGACCCTTCCTACTAGATATGAGGTTTAGATAGACGTATTAGTTGTGATACATTATAGTCTGTATGGACATAGATCGGAGGCCATACTAAGTTTGCACAGACTTGTCAATACAGAGACAAGACAAATAACCTATTCTTTATTTATTTATTTGGCTTTGTACTGTTTTATTTCTCTTGATTATTTTAAGTTGAATAGTTAGATTAATAACTTGTTTTACACGCCAAAATGCCTAACCTCACATCAATGGTTTTCTGCCTAATTATTTAGTGTTTTCTTAATTAAATGGTTTTGAGTTTTCTTTAATAAAAGTCACATAAAAGTGTATTTTAACAAAAGCCAATCTTCTAGAGATGGGAGTTAAGCAATTAGCACCAATTCCTATAGAATTATGGGTAATTGTTAGGTTAAACAACAATTAATAAATGACCTAATTTTTGGATTTCAATACATACTCATGCTTGTTGTATATTCTGAATATTGCAATTTATTCTCTCTATATGAAAAGGTGACATCTATGCTTTAACTATAATGCTTGCTTGTATGATACGGGATTGATAAATGTCTTAATATAAAGGAAGGCATATTATTAGGACATAAATAAGATCTAATTCCAAACCCTTTCTAGGAAAAAGATCAATGGTCCTGGTGTAGAGCCAAGTGGCAACTCCAAACATTAATTGCCTCGTCCATGGTAAAACAATGAAAATCTATAGTGGTGATTCTATTGGGGACTGAGAATTGAATCTGAAAGTGCCCAAATAATATACCTTCTAATATTCTAATTTTTATCAATCCTATTCATTTCATTCTATATAAAGTTTATCCCTTTTATGAACCATGAACCCATTTTTCATTCAAGAATGGGAGATTGCTAGTATATCCATCACTTACAAGCCTTGTACCTTCAAGTATACGAAATGTTGAACTAACCAGTCACTATTATCCTTGATTGGAAAGACCTATTAGGAGGGGCTCTCACATGTGGGAACCATAAAGCCTTTTTAGACTAAACCATAAAGCCTATGTAGTTAAGCTTAGCAACTTTCCATAGGTTGTATTGCCTTAAGTGTTTATGATTGCATTATGATTGTTATATGGGCTTATTATATTTAACCTTATTTGAAGTGGGCCAAGCCCATTGGTCCTTTTATTCAAGGTGGGCCTAATCTATTTTCACCTCAAATGAGACTTAAATGTTAGATGCCATTATTCTTGCATGCACTTTAAATATGAGAGGTCATTAGGCCTAAATAGACCCATAATCTGTTACACCTTAACTTTCGATCTAGTTTTCATGAGGATAGAATTAGAATTTTAAGAAATAGTGGGGAATAAAATGGATGTATGGATCATGTAGAGTCGGTTGGCATGAATTACAGAGCAAAAAAAGATCGAAGGGTAAAATGGTAATTTTATGGAAAGGCTAGGGACAAAATGAAAAATTCACTATCCATGGTTAAAAAGAGGAGAGAGACACATAAGAGCAATAAGAGAGTGACATGTGGCCTAGTAATGATGAGAAAATGAACAAAAATTGAGGTTTGGGAGCAAGCCCTAATGAATATTGCTATCCGAGAAGTGAATAGTCTCCTCGGGCCAAATAGAGCTAACCCAACCAAAAATTTGTATTTATTATAAGATGCACTATGGTCAATGTAATACCCCCAGCCTAATTTTCAAAGAACCCGGACTAGTGATGTTACCTTCCCATAGGTCACCCATCTTAGAATTTCTCCAAGGGTTTATTCGTTTAACACTTGTAGACATGCAAATTTTTCATTCAGATATTACTTAGGTATTTAGACTAACCTTCCAATATCAATGTACGCATCATAATTAACTTCATAATATCATTGCACAAGGCCCACATTTCATCTAAATATAAATATTAATAGCATTCAATGTAATTTGACCATACATCATATAAATCCATCAACACACTAATAACATAAACATTCAGTCCAACATTAAAACTAAACCTAACCCCGCATGAATTACATAAGTGCCTTCTAAACCATAAAAAGAATAGAAATATACCCTCAAACCAGTCTGCTACACTTTAACACCTTACTGAGGTTGATCAGCTACACTATTTACTACCTACGCATCAGAACACCGATACGTTGAGTATAATACTCAGTGGTGAATTCAATACAATAAAAGTATGTCATGCAATCACATATGCATTATACTAGCCATTCATGCATCATGTAATATATTGAGACAGTGTCACAATAATATTAATAACAATAATAATAATAATAATAATAATAATAATAATAATAATGATGATGATGATGATGATGATGATGATGATAATAATAATAATAACAATAATAATAATAATAATAATTTATTTTCTTATCTTATTAATTTATTTATAAATTTCACGATATAGACTTAATTTTTATAAATTTTCTATTCACCATTTACTGTCACCATTTATTATATTTATTTTATTTTTTTAGGCCTAGCTAGAAAGACGACACTTTAAAACATTGGATTATAAGGGAAATCTAGACTATGTAGTGGCCCACATTTTAGACCCCGACGGCTACACCCACCTAATGCAGTGGCCCACATTTGGACCTCGGCTGCTACACCAGCATAGTGCAATGGTCTAACACAAGACCTCGGTAGCTACAATTACCCTACATAGTGCAGTGGCCCACAATTGGACCTTAGCTGCTGCACTAGCATAGTATAGTGGCCTATCTCAAGACCTCGGTGGCTGCACCTACCTAGTGTAGTGGTCTCACATTAGAACCGCCATGGCTACACCCACATAGTGCAGTGGCCAACATTATGACCTCAGCAACTGCACCTGCCATCATAATCATCAAAGTAATAGCCTCAAAGGCACAAAGTCTCTAACAGCTGTTCATCCCTAGTTAACCAATCAACCCATCTAGTGGGTGTCTAACTAATGGACCAACTATCTATTAATTAATTTATTTATTTACTATTCATTCATTCTATTTATTTCCAAATTATTAGGACATAGATATCAACCAATTTCATCTACTCAATTTTCACTAAACAGTTACAAATCACTATTTTTATGAGACAGTTATAAGTTAATTTACAAAAATGTTACTATTTATTTGGCCATTTTTCACTATTCAATTGGTTATTTCTCATTTTTCTCATGGCCTCATGCCATCTCCTACCATGCCATTATGTCTTACATCATGAGACACATTTATCATCATATTCCCACATCATGTATATCATAAATTATTCATACTAAATAAGTCATGTAATGCCCAATTTCATATATTCCATTATATGCCATATAATATCCATTATTTGACATTATGTGTACATTTTTCCTTTATCAATTTCTTATCATATCACATGCATACAACATGTCCCATATTATCATACATAACCATATCCATGTATCATGCCATTATTATACATATATTTTCACATGCAATGTTCCCTTTTATGTTACACATATTATTACCATCATGGTACATCACGTTTAACATCATGATACATCATGTACACATGTCATGCATACATACATATGCCATGACATACATGACATACAAGTGACCATACATATATCATGCATTTTCACATACTTTTCACATCCTAAACACATCCATATCATCATTATCATCTTCAATTCACATCATGGCATACTTATTACACAAAATCAAGCACACATATACTTGAACCAAAACTTCTATACACATGCTTATGCATGTACACATGCAAACAAATGTTGTCATGCATCTATTGTATTAAATCCACATACCTAGAGTATCTCTACACCTTTTTCCACCTTCCTAAGGCCTTGTTTGCCTCAGTTCTTCACAATCTATCCTTGAACCTAAGTAATGGAACTCTAGCTTTAAAAATTC
>CANXYI010958983.1:0-12499 GCA_948208565.1 Hura crepitans | reverse complement strand
TAATTATGCCATTTATAGCCATATGAAAGATAATAACCATAACTAAACACCTTAAAATATGTTTTTATGTCATTCGGCCTACTTATATTCATATGTCACATATTAATGCCATTTAACATATAATTCCAATTTATGCATTTTTTGAGTAATTTTAATTTGTTTAACTTATTCCTATATCAATAAGACAACTAACCAAGACAAGATAATGGAATTACTTAGGCCCAACGGCTCTCGTACCCATAGGTATACTTAGGCCCGAAGGCTCTCACATTCATAGATACGTATCACTTAGGCCTAAAGGCTCTCACATCCGTGCATGCGTATACTTAGGCCTAAAGGCTCTCATACCCTTAAGTACATAATCTTAGGCCTAAAGGCTCTCATATCCTTAGATGCATACACTTAGGCCTAAAGGCTTTCACATCCGCAGATGCATAAACAAACTTAGGCCTATAAGTTCTTATGCTCATCAACATGTAAATCAATAACCCATAGGTCTTATACCCAAAGGTATGCTAACAGTAGATAATAATCCTTGTTAACTAATCAACCTATCCAAACTAGGTTGTCTAACTATATAGGCATCATTAAACATGTCATTATATGTCATTTAACCAATTTCACTTTTTATATTATTATATTACTTAAAATCACCATTGGCATTGTATCTTTGCATGGCCTATATATATACACTTGGACAACTTAGGCCTAATGATGTCCATTACTACCTGAAGGATCCATTTCTTAGGTGTAATGGCATCGAAACACAACAACATATCATTATGCCAAGCAAAACCCAAATATCAATTCAAACAATTATTTCATGGCATTTTCTAATATTTATATTCAAATAGGCATACATTGCCTCATCATGTGTTTATATCACATTTATCATCATCTTATCACTTACATTCTTTTACATTGATGATTTACATCATGGAAGCATTTTTGAGTTTAATAGCCATTTAATTGTTTCATGCATCATTTTGGTCATACAAGCTCCATAAGCTTGTTTAAAGATACATGGTCATTTTTATGCACATTCATTACCATGATCTAATGATTCTCTTATTGTGTATGTGAAATTGATCAATACCATGTGATACAAATTGCAAATTAATAATTGACTTGATTTTATTCATGGTATGCATGACACAATCTAAACATGCCCTAAACCGATTGATAAGTTCAAATAAGGCATTCCACCACTTCTATCATGCACACATATTTCATATAGCATACAATCTCATATGGAATTGAAATCTTGATTAAACGAGCCATATGCATAATTCCCCAGGCACACGACACACAACATGGCATAATCAGTTCCAACCTGCATGACATTCCTACTAATTACTAGCATTCATATAATTCCATCACTTATAAACACACCAAACAATCATATATAATGCATTTATTATCCCATTCATTATACATTTCAATTATAACATTTATTGCATTTTTATGCATTTAATTACATTAATTACAATCATGGACATAAATGCATATAACACTTTGAATGAATTTTTGCATAACTTAAGGTGATTACATATACCACATATGGTTGTATGAGACACTCGAAGTCAGCTTAGACTTTCTCCTTACCTCAGAAGGCTTGGGTCGATATATCACTCACAAATACAAAAGGGTACAAAAATCAAAATTTAATATAAAATACTATAAAAGTATGAAAAATATTTCGAGCTTAGATATTAGCTCTATGACACCCTAGGAACCTATGAAAAATAAAAATAGCAAAAAAGAAAAACACGAGTGTCGAGAGGTTACTATTCACCTTGGGAATCTTCTCGATTTTTCTCCTGAAATACTCTGCTATTCCTGATAATTTTAGTGTCCACAAACTTGTCTCGGGACACTCTTCAAATCGGGTATAAGCTTTCAGAGTGTGTGGCTTTGTGAAGGAAGAAATCAAAGGGAGAATGGGAAAGGAGAGGGATGGTTTTTTGGAGGAGGAGGAGGAGGTAGTGGAGGTGTGTGTTTGGTATAAATAGGTGGAAATGAAACTTTCCCCTATTTATACTTTTTTAAAAAATAATTTTTCCTTCTTTTGAAAAATTATTATAACCAATAGGAATGTCGATTTTTCCCCCAATTCTATCCCTAAAATTCCATCAATCCAAGCCCTAATTCCCCCTAAAATCTTAAGCCCAAATTACAACAATAACCTAAAAAATTAATATATTTTATGTCCCAAAAATTGGGTAAAAATAGTTCCCGAACTCAAAAAATTCCGATTCCAAAGCTATTGGACTATTTGAAATATTTGAGTATCAAGTCATAACATTTTCAAATTATTTTGAGTAACTTTTTATTTATTTTATGATTCAGTTTTGGTTGTGGCACTATTCACAAAACACTGCCATAAAATCTTAATTAGCATGTTTAACCATCCAAACAACTTTAGATTGACTTTAAACTTTGCCCAAAATTCTCTTGTAATTAATACTCCCCGTCGGTATGCTTAGTACGACTTGAGTTTTGGAAAATACTATTCATCTCGAGAAGTACTATTCATGAGAGTCAAGATTTTTGAGTCGTTACATTTCTTCCCCCCTTAGAAAAAGATGTCATCCATGGCATACTTAGTTTAAACAAATATGGGTATTGTTCTCACATATAAGGTTCGCTTTCCCAAGTAGCTTCTTCCATGTCATGATGTCGCCATCTGACTTTCACCAATGACACAATCTTGTTCCACAATTCATTGACCTCTTTAGCTAGGATACCAAAAGGTTCTTCATACAACAGGTCTAGTCTTATCTCCACTTTATCAACTATCAATACATGTGAAGGGTCCAATCTATATCTTCTCAGCATCGAGACACGAAACACATCATGAATCTACTACAACTCTAGAGGTAAAGCTAATCTGTGGGCTCATGGATCCACACATTCTATGATCTCGTATGGTCCAATGAACCTCGGACTCAACTTCCCTTTCTTACCAAACCTTGACACCTTTTTCCATAAAGATACTTTAAGAAAAAGTTTATTGCCAACTTCATACTCGATATCTCTTCTTTTCAAATCCGTATAGATTTTTGTCTATCTGAAGTAGCCTTCAATCTTTCTCTAATGATTTTCACTTTCTTTTTATCATCCTTGAACAAATCTAGTCCCATAAGCTTATGCTCACTCAACTTGCTCCAACATAAGGGAGTTCTACATCGTCTCCTATATAATGCCTTATAAGGAGCCATACCCAGACTCACTTGGTAACTATTATTGTAAGCAAATTCTGCAAATGATAAATATCCTTCCCAACTACCGTTAAGCTCTATGGCACATGCTTGAAGCATATCCTTAAGTATCTAAATGATTCACTCTGACTGATTATCCATCTATGGATGAAAAGTTATGCTAAAACTGAGCCCAGTCCCTAAAGCATTCTAGAGCTTCCTCCAAAATCTTAATGTAAAATAGGGATCTTTATCTGAAATGATGGAAGAAGGAACTCTATGAAGCCTACCTATCTCATCAATGTATAGTTCTACCAATCTCTCTATAGAGTAATCCTTCCTCACTAGAATGAAATAAGCAAACTTGGTCTACTACCCAAATAGAATTATGCTTGTTCCTGGTCATCAGTAATGCAATCACAAAGTCCATAGTAATTTAATCCCATTTCCATTCTGGTATTGCTATAAGATGAAGCAAACTAGAAGAAACCTGATGCTCATCCTTCACTTGCTGATAAGTGAGGCATCTAGTCATATAATTAGCTATGTCTCCCTTTATAACTAGACACCAATAGGCCATTTTCAAATCTTGGTACATTTTCATATTGCCTAAATGCATAGCATACGGAGCATTGTGCACTTCTTATAGAATCTGTTGTCTCAAATTCTCACTATCTAGCACACATAGTCGATCATGATAGTATAAATAACTGTCTTCCTTAATCACAAACTCGGTAGACTTCCCCTCTTGAATCATACTTATGATACTCTAAAGTCTATGATCATCTTTCTATGAATCCTTTATTATTTGTATCAAGCTCGGGTTGACTTGCAACTCAGCCAACAAACCACTATCATCTTTTAGCCTCAAGCTAATATACATCACCTTTAAAGCTAACATAAGCTTTCTCTCCAGGCATCCATAACTTTATTAGCTTTCCCAAGATGGTAGTCAATAAGGCAATTGTAATCCTTGATTAACTCTATCCATCTCCTTTGCTCAAGTTTAGTTCCTTCTGTGTTGGTAGGTATTTTTAGACTCTTGTGGTCGGTGAAAACATAGCACTTTTCTCCATAGAGATAGTGCCTCCATATCTTTTGAGCAAACACAATAGCTGCGAGCTTTAAGTCATGTGTCGGGTATTAATTGTCGAGAAGCATAAGCAACAACCTTGCCATCCTACATGAGTACAAAACCCAACCAATTTAGTGAAGCATCACTGTATATGGTGAACTCTATCCCTAACACTGGCTGAACTAAAATCGAAGCCTTTGTCAATTTACTCTTGAGCTTGTCAAAAATCTCTTGACACTTGTTATCCCATTCAAACTTCACATCTTTCCTTAGAAGATGTGTCATAGGGGCTAGAATTAAGGAAAACCCCTCAAAAAATGTTCTATAATAGCTAGCTAACCCTAAGAAACTCCTAATCTCAATCATGTTCCTTAGTAGTTTCTAGTCCATCACTATCTGAATCTTACTAAGATCAACCCTTATATCGTCTATCGATGCTATATACCCTAAAAATGCTACTTCTTATAGCTAAAACTCGCACTAGTTGAGCTTTGCATAGAGTTTTTCATCCCTTAAAATCTGTAAAGCTATCTTTAGATGTTTCTCATGCTCTTCTCAATTCTTGGAATACACAAGAATGTCATTTATAAAAACCACCACAAAATGATCTAAAAATGACCTAAAGATCCTGTTATAAGGTCCATGAATGCCGTCGGTGCATTGGTTAACTCAAAAGGCATCATTAGGAACTCATAATGACCATATCTAGTCTTAAAAGTCATCTTGTGTATGTCAGCCTCTTTTACTCTCAACTAGTAATACCTGGATCTAAGATCAATCTTAGAGAACACACTTACATTTTGGAGAACACACCTGCCGCTCTAAGCTAATCAAAAAGATAATCGATCCATAATAAATGATACTTGTTCCTGATTGTGACTTTGTTCAACTATCTGTAATCCACACAAAGTCTCAAAGAACCATCATTCTTCTTGACAAACAGAACCGGTGCTCCCAATGGTGAAACACTCGGTCTAATAAAACCCTTGTCCAGAAGCTCTTGCAACTGAATCTTTAGCTCTTTCAATTTCGTAGGAGCTATTCTATACAGAGCTATAGAAACTTTCACTGTGCCTGGCATCACCTCAATGCCAAATTCTAACTCCTGTTCTGGTGGCAAACTAGATAACTCATTTGGTAAAATATCGTTAAACTCAACTACTACAAGAATCTGTCTTGCTTCTAAAGTTTCTTTTATGGTGTCAACCACATAAGCAAGATAAGCTTCACAACCTTTCTGTATCATTCTTCTGGCTACAGTGGCTAATACTACATTAGCCATGTAATCTAATCTTTCACCCCCTACTGTCATTTCTGACTTTTCATTAAGCTGTAATGTGATCCTCTTCTTCTTGCAATCCACCATGGCATGATACTTGGACAACTAGTCCATGTCTAAAATAAGATTAAACTTATTGAATGGCAATTCAATGAGATCCATAGAGAAAACTTGTCCTTGTATTGACAATGGACAGTCTCTATATACTTTGCTCACTATAACATGATGTCCTATAGGATTGCTAACCATCATATCAAAGCCAAGGTCATCTGACACTAACCCCTGATCTAAAGCCTATGCAATGTAGATATAAGAATATGTTGACCCCGAGTCTACTAGTGCTAAAGTAGGTAAATCAAAGATATGAAATGTACTCGCAATAACATCAATGGTCTCTACCTTTTTTCTGGCTCGTATGGTGTATTGCCTCGTTAGAGCTCTGCTCTTTGACTTATCTTTCTGATTAGCCCTAGCTCTGTTTCCTAAATCTCTCCTGTCTTTCTTCTATGCATGAACATAAGGCTTTACTGGGTAGTCCTTCTGAAAATGATCTCTGAAGCCACAACCCTAGCAAAATCCTAGTATAAACCTCCAGTATACACCCTGATATCTCTGGTGGCAAGTCTCATATGCAGGTGTCATAGCACTACCTGCTGTGGACCTAAGAGCACCTGAAGTTTGAGACTGTGCTCTGGTCTATGATTTAGAGCCATGTCCTGACCTCTATGATCAGTCTGATTGCTTGCCCTAATAATGCTTAGACTAACCACTCTTATGCTTCTTCTCAAATGTATACCCAGAACTACCTTGTCCCTGCCCATGTGATCTTTTCTTGTAGTTGTCTCACTTCTATTTCATCTTATTCACCATCTTTGAGGTGTGATAGGCCGCTACCAAAGCTGTAAAATCTCGGATCTTCATAGGAGCAACCCAGTCCATGATCTTCAAGTTTAACCCCGTCTCAAACTTCTTACAGGGATCGTTTTCTATGGCAACCATTGCCTTCACATATCGGCTCAGACGAGCAAACTCTTTCTCATATTCAGAGATTGTTTTATGCCTCTATCTGAGATCCATGAACTCCTGGTACTTCTAGTCTAGGTAATGCTTAGTAATATACTTCTCCTTGAATTCCTTCAAAAAAAAATCCCAAGTGATGTCTGCAGCTACCTTGTGCTTGGTGATAGCTTCCCACCATTTTAATGCTTCTTCTGATAGCATGGAAGTGGCACATGTAGCATACTAATCTTATGGGCATCTTAATTGTTGCATAATACGGACTATCTGGTCTAACCAATACTCAACTCTGCTGGACTCATCTGATTCTTCTCCCTTGAAGAACTCAAACCTATTCTTAATCAGTCTCTCTATATATGTCCTCTAAAATATCAACTGTTCTTGTGGCACTAGAGGTGGAACAAATTGTGCATTAGCCACAGTGGTAGCAGCCACTGTCGCTTGCCTGACAGACTCTAACATCATCTGTAACCATGCAGGTGGACCTTGTTATCCAGGTACTGCATGTCCAGCATCACTAGGGGTTACATACACAAGTTGTGCATCCCCTTGTCCCAAAGTTAAAGGAGCATGACTTTCCACTCATTCTTCCTCCATAAGCATCGTGCTACTACTCATGTCTTATACCTAAAGGCAAGAGAAATAGATTATGAGCCAAGTATGTAATAACATCTGATGTAAATGTATTACGACTCCTAATATGCTCTTGTGTAACCCATAGGTCCAAAGGAAATGCCAATTAGAGCTCCGATACCACTAAGTGTCGCACCCTTTGCCTGATCCATACACTGAACCCGAATAGAGGATGCATGCACGCAAAATGATATCTAGTTCTATTACCCAAAATCACTTAAAATTAAAAACTTTTATATAAGAAAATAATTCTTAACTTGGAAATGCATTAAAACATTGAAAACCTTTTTGGCATGCAAATTGAGGTAAACATTGGGGTTATCGTGTCGAAAATCCGGTAGCATAATGGCTATACTAGGACACTTTTCCAAATTTTTACTTACTTAAAAACACTTCTATACATCAAACCATACATCTTCCAACTCACATGGGTCCTTCTAACCCTCTAAATCACATAAAAAATCACATTGAGCCTCAGACTCTCACAATCAACATTTTCACATGCATTTCATCCTTCATCACATACAACATGTAAGAAAAAAGAAATAAAATCCACAGTTAAATTATTTAATACAAAACCTAATTGCAAAATGTAGATTAGACACAATCCCTTTGGGATCACAAGAGCACTATGACTACTTAGACATTACATTTACATTATCATTACTATTACAAAATAAATACAAAAATACCCACACAGGGGTTATCTTCGTGTCTTTTGCTTTCAGAAGCTTTAGCTTTAATCTATTGTTCTATTACCTATGCATCATAAACAAGCAATGCGCTAAGCTTTTGCTTAGTGGTGTAATCACTTTAACTTGTAAAATGGCAAATGATAGCATATTATATATGTTCACAACCAATTCGGGTTTTAAAGATTCACCACATGCATTTTTCATAAGTTATATGCAACATAAACCATTACGGGTTTAACAATATATAAATGCCAATTTCAATGACTTTTAGTTCTAGAATCATATGCATGCATATCTAGTGTCTTATAAGCAAGCATACACATTCCAAGCATAGGCAATACAATATTGGCACATTTACTGAGTCATTATTAAAATATCAATTTACTGTTGTTATTTGGGCATAATGCATCACATGCATAAAATCTAATTCTCTAAGCATCATTTATGCCAAAATCACCATTATCATAAATTAACCATTTGTAGGTCATAAGATGAGGTAAAAAGTCATATTGAACTCATATATTGCAATTAGTAATGACATACCTATTTTTCGGTCATAAGTGCCATAACACACCTCATAGCTATCTATATTAGTATTTTGAGGTATATACATATATAATCACCATAAATAGTCATACAAGTGATAATAAACTTATTCAATCATCTCAAGACCAATTCTAAGTCATTTAATCAAATTATGTCTATAAGTCACTTACTATTGCTAATTTAACATACAAACTTAATTATGCCATTATTAAGCCATTTTGATCATTTAACCGATGCCCATATCTATAAGACAACTAAACAAGACTGGATAATGGAATTACTTAAGCTTGAAGGCTCTCTACATTCGAAGATGCATAACTTAGGCTCGAAGGCTCTCAACCACATAGGCAAGTAAACTAGGCCTGTAGGCTTTCATACCACGAAGGTAAGTAAACTTAGGCTCGAAGGCTCTCATGCATATTAGCAAGTAAATCTTAGGCTTAAAGGCTCTCATGCCCATCGGCATGTAAATTAATGACCCGTAAGTTTCATACCTATAAATATATTAGCAGCTACTACAATCCTAGTTGATCGCTCAACCTATCCAAACTAGGTTGTTTAACTATATAAGCATCATTAAACATGTCAATTTACCCAATTTCACATTTCATTTTATTATATTAACATCAAAATCATCATCGGCCTCAATGCATCATTGTATGGCCTGCACATGTATAATTGGCCAACTTAGGCCTATCGATGTCCATTACACTCGTAGGATCCTTTTTCCTAGGTGTAATGGCATCGAGCTACTCAATATCTTAATACATCACAAGAAGTCACAATTATCGATGCAAATGTTCATATCACATAAATTTTTCATATTTGCCTACAAATAGCCATTTTATGGTTCATCATGCATATATCACATATATATATCCATCACATGTCATAAATCCATTTTAAGCATAGCAACATATTGCATTCATGCATGCACAACACAATTTATCAATAAGAACACTCGCACGCACAATAGCACGTTTTGCAGTGCAAATAGGCATAATGCTGCTTATTAGCATAATGAGCTATTTCATGGCATTCTAGCACTCAACACATCATTTATACATGATTCAATTCACAAAGATACCATGTGCACGCATTTTTAGACAATAACACATAATATGGCATTTTTGGATTTTCACGTACATAATGCACTTATAGCTAAAAATCACATTTTCATATTTTTCATCACATTCTAACACACCGAATTATCACATATTATGCATTTAACATGTCATAAGTCACCAATAATTTTTATAGCATTTATTTCATTTTTATGCATTTATTTCAATTATGCCATATTACACATAATGCAATAAAATGGTTAATTAAACTAATTTAAAGTAATTACACTTACTTAACAAGGTCGTATAGGACCCTGAAGTCGACTCATGCCGTCTCCTTGTCTCGAGAGGCTTAGATTATCATTTCACCTACGAATTCAAATGGATACGAATTTCAATAAATATTATAAAATAATCTAGAGATTGAAAAAATATTTCGAGCTTAGATACATACTTTATAACATCCTAAAAACTCGTGAAAAATAAAATTTATGGAAAAAGAAATCCTGGGAGAGAGAAAGTTACTATTCACCTCGAATTTTTTTTTTTATTTTTCTCTCGAAATACTCCGCCGTTCTGGACGATTTTGGTGTCCATGGACTCGTCTTAGAATGCTCGTCGTTTTTGGTGTAAGCTTGCTCAGTGGGTCTTTTTGAGGAGAGAGAAATTAAGAGGGGAAGGAGGGAGGAGATGGTGGTCGGAATTTTGGAGTTGGGAGGGGAGGATGGTGTTGTGTGTGTGTGTGTGGGAGGAAGGGAAAATTTCCCTTTTTATAATTTTTAAAAATAATATTTTTTTCACTTCGAAAAATTTTTTATAATCGATAGAAAAATCAGTTTTCCTCCATTTCTGTCCCCAAAATTCTATAAATTCTAGCCTTAAATTCTCTTAAAATCTCGTGCCTAAATTTTGACAATAACTTAAAAATTAATCTATTTTCTGTCCTGAAAATTAGGTAAAAATAGTTCTCGAACTTGAAAAATTTTGATTCTAAAGCCATTGGACTATTCGGAATATTTGAGTATCAAGTTGTAATATTTTTGGATTATTTTGAGCAACTTTTAATTTATTTTATGATTCTACTTTGCCTGCGGCACTATTTATAAGACACTGCCGTAAAATCTTAATTAGCGTTTTTAACCATTTGAACGACTTTGGATTGGCTTCAATCTTTACCCAAAATTCTTTTGTAATTAATACTTTCCATTGGTATGCTTAGTGTGACTTGGATCTCAAGAAGCACTATTCATCCCGGGAAGTACTATTCACGAGAGTTAGATTTTTGGGTCATTACATGTGAGGTTCATCCTTTTTTGTTATGCATATAGGCAATCCGGATCACACCACGTGTTGATTTGACTGTCCATATTATTCCCATTTATGTTTTATGCTTCAAAAATTCAAATTTAATGTTCAAGGCCTCCAAAATTCATACTTTCAATGCCAAAAATTCCCAAATGTCTCAATTTGGGGACCCTTAAAATCTCGATCAAAATTCCAAAATGAACTAGGTTAACTATTTACTCGCGTAATTAGAAAATTTTGATTAAATATCACTCGACCTCAGAAAATTTAAATTTCTTGACCATTGAATTATTTAGGATTCTTGACCTCAAGGATATGTTATTTTCAAGTCCGTTCGGCACATCCCAGGCATTTTCCAGCATGATGCCAACTAAGGCTATTATTTACTAAATCTTAGCATGAAATAATTTATTAATTTTGCTAAAAGTATTAATTATTTTATTTTCATCATTATTTTGCTCGTCAAAATTTTATGACTAGTACTCCTTCTCGGCCATCTCACTGTGTCCCAATCACTTGAAAAACACTATTCGTGCCTCAAGAAGTACTATTCATGAAATTGGGATTCTTGGGCATTACAATTTTAATTTCAATAGATAAAATTTATATTTTTTTATTTTTATTTTGAAACAATAATAATGATAACTATAATATATTATTTTTAGACTAAGTGAAAAATTAACTCAAATAGTTAAAAAATAATTAAATTTAATTTCACTTTTTATATATGTATTAAAGTTTTTCAAATTATTGTTATTTGATAAGATATCCTATCAAATGAGACTTAAGTATAGAACCTAAATAATTTTTTTTATTCAAACTACCTTCATATTGAGTGGTCGAATGAATAATAAAAAAATTAATTTTAATGTATTAAAATATAAAAAGATAAATAAATATGAAAAATGTTATATGTCTATAGGTGACAAACGGATTGAGTAGGTTAGGTTTGGGTCGGGTCATAACAGGTCAGTCAAAAAGGTTTGGATCATAAATGGGTTAAAAATATGGGTTCCATCATGATCCAAATTGGTCATTGTTAAACAGGTCATGATTCAAACATATTGACCCAAATATGTAAGGTCATATGACCTTATTGCAATAATTTTCATAATCTATATTATATAAAAGTCATAAAATAAAAAGACAAATGAATCATAGAGGGATTACAAGCGGATCATAAATGAATTGACTCAAATAGATCAAGTCATATGACATTATTTAAAAAAATTCATTAAAAATAAAAAAAATATATGCATGCATAACATCCAAAAATAATTATTTTTATAATATGTATTGTATGAAAATTATAAAATTAAAAGTAAGATAAACCAGACATAAATAGGTTAATTCAAATGGGCCATATAAGGAGCTGAGTCATCTTCCGTGTTATAAATAGGTCGGGTCATCAATAGGTCAATGGTGAGACGAGTCAGATTTAAATCAATTTTTCGAATTAAATGCATCGGGTTCACGAATCGGATCAATTTTTTGCGACCCTTTATTAAAACTACTGAAAATTTCAATTTTTTTGTTAAAATTAATTTTTGAGTTGTTATTGAGTAATTTTTTTAGTTGCTAATATATAGCGAATATTTTAATATTTGATAAAAGATATATTATTAATCACTAAAATAAGGTAGTTATTTTTCAATTTACTTTTTATGAAATTTAGAAAAAAATAA
>CANXYI010958976.1:0-10736 GCA_948208565.1 Hura crepitans | reverse complement strand
GGTCAACTCAAGTATCCCAAAATGGTATATTCTCCGGGACTTGTATGGGAATGATTATCTAGCCATGAAAAAAAATGCCAAAGTGAATTAAAGTTCAATATGTATGATGGACATATGGACTACAAATAGTAAGAGTGAGACATAAGAACAAGTTCAGGATTTATAGGTAGATTTTGATCCAGAACATAAATTAAGCGATGAAGCAGAAACTAAAGCAGTGGCCCAAAGTGGTTGAGTGGTGCTAGAAGTCAAGAGGGAGCGAATTCCCCCAGTGATGGAGAATGAAGAAGATAATGTGATGAAACAGTTAAAGAAGACTCCCGCATAGATTTTGATTTGGGATCTATTGCATCAATCTTCCTCTCATCGATAGAAAGTGGTTAAAGCTTTATGTGTGGCAACCATTTTAACTATCATGTCGCCATCTGAGCTAGTGGCAATGGTAAAAGAAGAGGAGGAAACAAGAGTCAGCTTTTCTGATATGGATTTACCACCTAAAAGGTGTCATCATAATCGTCTTTTGTACATCAAGCATAAGTTAACGGCAAGCACACGACCTATGTAATGGTGGATGATGGGTCGTCGATCAAAGTGTGCTTACTTAAGGCTTTAGTAGTGTATGAGATTAAAGATTCTCCTAGTCTAAGCATACCATCATGGCCTATGACAACACAAAGAGACAAGCATATGGGACTTTCAAGGTCATGGTTAAAACGAGGGTGATTATGGATGATGTAGAGTTCACAGTGCTTGATATTCCTATGAATTTCTCTCTATTTTTGGGAAGGCCATGGTTTCATAAGTTGGGAAGAGTTCCATCGACATTGTATTAGATGATAAAGATCCCCCACAATGGTGAGATAGTGATGATCAAGGCTACAATGGAGAATCAGGTGTTGATGCTTGAAATAGCCAATCAGCCTTTCAATAGTTTCCATATTATCGAAATCTTTTCAGAGGAAAGGGAAAACCCTAAGGTGGTGAACATGATGAAAAGGATGAACTATCTACCTGGAGCTAGATTGGGACATGAATTAGAGGGTCTAATTTCAATCATTCAACCTTAAGGACAAAAAGACTAAAAGGGATTAGGATACACCATAGAGATATCAGAACTAAAGAAGACGAGAGAAGATATCCCTCTGCTAGAAAAGAGTTTTGTTCGAGTCGAAGGGAATGTTAGTTACTGTGGGGAATTTAAGCCGGATATTATTGAGGGATAGGTTATGCCAAGATTTGAGATCTTCAATGATGTATTCAATTGGGTTGTCAATGAAGTGAAAGTCATTTCAGATTTCTGGGATGAGGAAATTATGACCAACTTGACTAAGATGGAAATTGGATGTGAAGAAGAGATCCTGACTAATGTTGTGCTCCAAGATAAAGGAAAGAAGAAGATGAAAGAAGAAAGCCTCCCTGAAAGTTCTTTTGATAATTTATATGTTCTTGAACTTTTCAATGATGATGTTCCTATTTCCTTTGTTAATAATATGAATAATTTTGCTTATTTTTGTGATGTCTCATCTAACTACATCATGCATAATGATAATCATAACGTGCATAATATGTTTGATATTAATTCAATCAATACTACCTCATTTAATCTCAGTACTGATAAAAATCCTAAAGAGATCTTAATTACATTTGATGTAACTCTTAAAGAGAGGATTAAATTTGTGAGAATGTTAAAAAATATGAAAAAGTCTTTGCCTAGACCTATGAAGACATGCTAAGGATGGATCAAGAAGTAGAAGAACATACCATTTATACAAACCTAGAAGCAAAACAAGTAAAGTAAAAACTATAGAGAATGAGACCAGAATGGGTAGAAAAGATAAAAAAAGAAGTACACAGGTAAGTCAAGGACAAATTTCTAGACGAAGTACAATATCCAATGTGGTTAGCTAATGTGGTACTAGTCACCAAAAAGGATGGTAAGGTTTGGATGTGTATAGACTATAGAGATTTAAATAAAGCCTACCCAAAAGATGACTTCTTGTTGCCTCATATAGATGTGTTGGTTGATAGCACAACGATGTGCAAAATGTACAGTTTTATGGATAGGTATGTTGGCTACAATTAGATTCTAAATAGAATAGCTGACAACATAAAAACCACCTTTAACATAGAATAGGGCACCTTCTATTAAAAGGTTATATCTTTTGGGTTAAAGAACATTGGGGCTACATACCAGAGGATGGCCACAAAGATTCTCGATGATCTGATTCATAAGGAAGTGGAAGTGTATATTGATGACATGATGATTAAATCCTTAATAAGAGAAGGGCATTTTAAGGCCTTGGAAAAATTCTTCAAAAGGATAAACAAGTACAATCTTCGTTTGAACCCAAAAAAGAGTGCCTTCTGTGTGACTTTAGGATAGCTCCTAGGACATATTGTGAGTCAAAGAGGAATCAAGGTGGACCCTGATAAAATCAAAGTAATCAGAGAAATGCCAGTCTAATAGAAAGAAAAAGAAATAAGGGGATTTTTAGGTAAAATACAATACATTAGCAGATTTATAGCTAAGCTCACCAATATATGTGGGCCTATCTTCAAACTTCTCAAAAAGAACCAGCTAATTAAGTGGAATGACGAATATCAAAAAGCTTTTGACATAATCAGGGAATATTTGCTAAATCCACTAGTTTTACAATCACCAAGGCATGAAAAACTGCTGATCCTATATTTGTCTATTGAAGAAACTTTAGTAAGGACTTGATAGCACAAGAAGATGAGATGGGCATTGAATTTTCAATTTACTACTTAAGTAAGAAATTCATCCTTTATGAGGTCAAGTACATAGCGGTAGAAAAGATCTACTTAGCAGTAGTGTGGGCCTTAAAGAAACTGAGACACTATTTCTAGCCATACACTATACAGGCCATGTCTAAACACAACCCAATAAGGTATCTCTAGATGGCACCATCTTTGGTGGGTAGAATGAGTAAATGGCTCCTCTTACTTCAAGAATTTGATATTTAGTACATAACAAGAAAAACCATAAAAGGGCGAGCAGTCACAAAATTCTTGGCTAATAATCCATTAGAAGGTTAGTAGTTAGAGTTTGAATTCCCAGATGAAAACTTAAACCCAATTGTGATCCAAGGATGGTAGATGTACTTTTATAGAACAATAAACAACAAAGGGGCAGGAATATGAGTGATTTTAATAACCCCTAAAGGAGAAAAGCTATTGTTAGGTAAGAAGCTGAGATATAAAGTCACAAATAACATAGCAAAATATGAAGCCTGCATATTTGGACTTGAAGCATTGTTGTCTCTTGGTGTAAAAATAGTTGAGGTGTTTGGGGATTCATCTTTAGTAAGGTATCAAGCTAATGAAGAGTGAACCATTCGTGAAGAAAGATTGATGCCTTATGTAGAATGCCTAAAGTTGGTTAGTGGATGATTTGAAATATGCACTTTCTGTCAAGTTCTGAGAGCTGAGAATTAGCTAGCAAATGCATTGGCTACCTTGGTTTCCATGTGGGATAATCCAAAAGAGATAATCATGAAATCGGCTATCATTTCTAGTTTTAAAAGGCCTTCTTACGAGATAGAGTAGATAATAGAAATAGAGCAAGAAAAAGACAAGCCATGGTTTTATGACATCTAGAATTACTTAGAAAATGGAAACTTCCCCAAAGAAGCCACGGAGAAAGATATAAAGGTATCGAGGAAGTTGTTAACTCAATTTATTAATTTAAACTGGGTTCTATACAAAAGGCAAGTAAATGGTCTTTAGCTTTGTTGCTTAGAGGAATGGGGAGGTAGAAAAAGTCATGAAGGAAATACACATAGGGTTATGTGGTACATGTATAAATGGTTTAGAGTTAGCTAAAAGGATCATGCATGAAGGATTCTTTTAGCTTACTATAAATCATGATTGCTTAAAATATGTGCAAGGATGCCACAAGTGCCAGCGGTATGAAGATTTGAAAGATGTGCCAGTATCTGAACTTCATAACTTATCATCTCCTTGGTCCTTTGCTGCATGAGGGATAGACATAGTAGGAGAGAAACATATGATAGGTTCAAACGAACATCATTTTATTGTAGTGGCAATTGATTATTTCTCAAAATGGGTCGAAGTAGAATCTTTCAAAAAGTTAGGGGCAAGAGAGATGGTGAAGTTTATAAAGAAGAGTTTAATTTGCAAATATGGGATTCCACATCATATAGTTTTAGATAACAGTGTCTAGTTTCAAGTGGAAATAAAAGCTCTCTTATAGAAATACAAGATTTAGCATTATAAATTCTCTCCTTATAGGCCATAAGCCAATAGAGCAGTTGAAGTAGCAAACAAAAACCTCAAAAGGATTTTGGCTAAAATAGTTGTGACTTACAAAGATTGGGTAGATAAGCTTCCTTTTACTCTTTAGGGATACAGAACTACAATTCAAACTTTAACGGGTGCTACTCCGTTCTCTTTGGTACACGGGATAGATGCAGTGCTTTTGGTAGAGATTGAGCTTCAGTCATTGAGGGTGGCAATAAAGTTAGAGATTCCCGAGACCGCCTGGGTCAAACAAAGATTATAATAGTTAAATTTGCTAGACGAGAAGCAATTAAGAGCTAATTAACACAATGAAGTTTACCAAAAAAGGATGGCACATGCCATTGGTAAAAGGGTGAAGGATTGTAAAATGAAAGAAGGAGAGCTAGTCCTTAAACAGATAAGACCAGGATTACCCGACCCAAGAAGGAAGTTCAAGCCAAATTGGGAAAGGCCATTCATCCTAAAGCAAATATTATTGAAGGGCACTGCGATCCTTATAGATTGTGATGGAAACAAACTAAGGGAACCTGTGTACATGGACAGGCTAAAAAGGTTTTATGGCTAAAGAAAAATAAAAGAGAAAAAGAAGAGAAATAATAGTCATGTGGGTCAAAGACTGGCATATGACAGCCTTGCTAGAAGTGGGCACCCCGATAGGGTAAAAACTAAAAAAAGCATCCTATGCAAAAATTAGAGGTCAAGAGAAAATAGTTGATCAAGAAAACCTACGTAGGCTGATTGACGATAGGAGTTTAAGATGTAATTGAGAACTCCCATAATTAAACGAGGCAATGTGTTGTTGTATTAATGTCCTATTGTGATTATCATAAAATGCCAATATGATGTTGCTAGATAGGACCATTTTAATAAGCATGAGCATTTTATAAGCTAAAGGAATACAATGTTAAATGCAAAAAAGTACAAAATAAAAGTAGAAAAGTTTCTTTTTGTTTCTTTCTTCTTAAGTCTTTTGCCTCTTACTACTGGTCTCACCACTCATCTTCATCCAGCAAGCCTGGTTGTCTTAGAAAGGGCTTGTTACCTATTCTTTATGTGTATTTAAAGTTTAAAAGTTACAAACAACTTGAGGTGCAATGTTTGTCTTTAGGGGTAACTGCCTCCATAGCTTATGATAACTAGAAGTGAAGGTGATAGATATATCTCATCCTCTAAAAGAGAGTGGGGAGGTTATAATCCTTTGAGTTTCACCAAACTACCTTATGCAATGGTCGAGGATGCAAAAAGTAACCTTGTGAAGGCCAGTTAGAGGAACACAACCTGACAGACTGCTGCGTTGCATGTATAATAAACAAATCCTAGGGTTTTTAAAACTTATGTCATCGTCTATTAGAGCACTCAACCACAAAACCCATCGCTCAACATTCATGAAACATTGCATAATGGCTCAAGATAGCAAATGCTTTAAGCTATAAGATCCAAGGACACAAGGTGGAGGATCATCAACCAAGCTTCTCTTATAGCCATACCTAAAAAAAGTGCTATTAGGAATGAAAACCTGTGAAGGCATCCTAAGCAAATGTCAAGCAAAGGATAATGTGAAAACTCACAAGGGCAGTCTATCCTTAAAAAGTCTAATAAGAATGAAAACCCACAGAGGCTTCCTACATAAAAGGTAGACTAAAGAATAGGGCAAAAACCCTTTTCTAGGGTGGTCTATTCTCAAAAAAAAAAAAAACTTGAAGCATAAGTGGGCTCCCATGAAAAAATTCAACTTCTCCAAATTGCACAGCATCCAAACCAAGAATTATTTTAGCTCAGATCAGAGGAAAAGGATTCAGCCCTTTCTTCAAGTCATTAATCATGCTGAATAGCTAATAGTCTCTAAAATGGTCTTCAGCTAAAATTGTCAGATATTTAAGGAACAATATGAATAAATATACACTCGCTCAGAGGGATGGAATGTCTGTGTAACTATCAGCATAGTCCAGCAATGTATTTAGAGAGATTAGCCCTCTCTATGGGACCCATCTGACAGCCAAGGATAGTAGTATGCCTAATACATCAATAGCCTCATACAGGTAGTAGGGAACACAGGTCAGATAGCAAGGTAGTGTGTCAGAAGAATAAAATATGCCCAAAATTGTAGCAAATTCCTCAGATAGAGGGCACAACTCTTGATGAGAAAACCAAAAGACAATAAATTATGGGTCCTAAAATCGGGTTGCTACCTTGAGAAAAGTCTGATCAAGATGCACTCTTCGTAGGAATTTTAATCCCCTAAAAAGAGCTAAGGTGGGGATTGCTCATGAAGAAGGGAGATCAAGAATTTTATGAAGCTTCTTGAGGAATTTGTCACTCATTGTTGCATAAATGAAGAAAAAACTCAAGTGGCATGAGGATCTATGCTTGCATTAGGGTATTTATAGCTTTTAGAAGTGAAAAAAAAAGAGCACATTTTTAGCCAGAAAATGGGGTTTTCTAGTTGAAAATGACCATTTTAAGCTAGAAAATTAGCATTTTAGGTTTAGCCCAAAACGACCATTTTTGGGCCTCAAAATAGCCATTTTTAACTGAGAAAACTACAATTTTCTCCACCCAAAACAGCCGTTTTCACGGACTAAAACACCCATTTTGGCAAGGCAAAAATGCCCATTTTTCGAACACTATAAAAGCTACATTTTTTTATTTTTCACCATTTTCGTACATTTTGAAAACTGTTTCACATAAGCACTATATAAACATACACGTGTAACCATTCCACCATGCCAACAAAGCCATCCATGCCACCAACCCATGCCAAAACATATGGCCATATGGGGTTGGCTTATTGACGAGGAGATGGAACGGTGCAGGTGATTGGCCACTATCACTCAGATTGGGAGCCGATACATATACACCTAGACATTGTGAGACTTGGACATCTTAGACCGAGTGGATCAACTACTCACCCAAGTGGGGTGGTAGGAGTTCCACCTAGTAAGGTGCACCACCTACCCGACTGTCACTCTGGAGTTCCTTAGCACCTTCCGATTTCGACGGGCCTAGCCACATGATACCTCTACAATTCACTTTGTCGTGCTAGGGAACAAGTTCAATGTCTCCTTTTTATAATTTACAGATGGGGACATAGAAGTCCTCGAGAGCCTAAATGAGCATTTGGGGTCTATTAGTCTGCTTAGCATCTCTTACAATGCTAGCCAGACCAAGGCATCTGTTATATGAGATCCAGTTCATCGATACTTACTTCAAGTGTCATCTTTCAGCTACCTCAGACACATTGGTAGTTCCAATCAGCTAAACTGGACTGAATTATATGGCTTCTAGGCTATGGGGCATAGTGTCCAGTTTAACCCGACTTAGACCATCACGGAGCATTTACATCGCGCTAACCGATTCCAAGGCAAAGGGATCATCGTGGGAGGAATTGTCACTGCCTTATTACTTAGGCTAGGCATCCCAAAGCAGCATCTGGGTGAGTCTCTTTAATAATAGTTGTGGGTCAACTGAGACGCTTACATCACTATTCGGATCACAAAGGTCAATCCCCGAGCACCAGTTGGCTATAAACTACTGTCAGAGGTTGAATTAGATTAGCATGCGGGGTATAGACCAAGTGGAGATGATCAGTTTACACTTGATCTTAAAGAGCTTCTGGGGACTGATTTAACTCCTAAAAGGCCAGTTCAGAGGCAGCAGATCAATAAGGTAGGTTGGTCTTCTTCAGCACCACCTCAGCCATCGATCAAGTTGCTTTTCCTGGGCCTATAGACTTAGATGTTGAAGTAGTTCCAATATACTCACATCGACTTAAGCGCGAGGATCGTAGAGTCTAAGTGGCAAATTGCATAGAAACTAGAGGCAATAGAGGCAGAGCTCTAGATGCTGAGAGATCAGAGATAGCCTTTGGCCCCTTAGCCTTTACTTTATCTTTGCTTTATTTTATTTTACTTGTATGTTCATATTAGTTTAGGACACAAAAATTTTGTACTGAAAAGTGCTCATTTATAAAATTGACATATTTTGCTCATTACTTTTTGGCAAGACATGGAAAGAACAATAAAATAATAAAATACCTGGTAAATAATGATAATGAATAGTGATGAAAAAAAAGAGAGAAAAAAAGAAGAGACACGTAAAATAAAATAAGGAGATAGATAAAATAAGCAAATAAATAAAATGATAAAAAGAGAGATAAAAGGACAACAAAGAAAAAAGATATAAAATCATAATTTTCAAAATCATAACATGAATTAAAAAAAAAAAAGCACTCACACACACAGAGCATGCATCTATGTTGTAATTGACCACTTATGAACGAACATGTTTTACTTCATCTTTTCCACATAGGGGACAAACTAAATTTTCTAGGCGACTTTACAAATGTGTCCTATCTAAGAAATTTTCAAGTGCAATGTCTCAGCACTGCCTGAATCAAGTTATCTTCGGGTGCAACATCTCAGCACTGCTTGAGTTTAGGTGCAACATCTCATAGTGCTGCCTGAACTAATATACCTTCAGGTGCAATGTCTCAGCACTGCCCGACTTTAGGTGTAAGATCTTAGCACTCCTTGAACCAACCTACCTTTAGGTGTAATGTCTTCAGCACTGCTCAACTTTAGGTGTAATGTCTTAGCACTTCCTAAACTAACCTACCTTTGGGTGTAATGTCTAAGCACTGCTTGACTTCAGGTGCAATATCTTAGCACTACTCGAACCAACCTACCTTTGGGTGTAATGTGTAAGCATTGCTCGGCTTAAGGTGTAATGTCTTAGCACTGCCTGAGCTAACCTACCTTTGGGTGCAATGTCTAAACACTGCCCGACTTCAGGTGCAACGTCTTAGCACTACTTGAACTAACCTACCTTCAAGTGCAATGTCTAAGCATTGCCCGAATTTAGGTGCAACATCTTAGCACTGCATGAACTAACCTACCTTCTAGTACAATGTCTCAGCATTGCCTAACTTCAGGTGTAACATCTTAGCACTGCTTGAACCAACCTACCTTCTAGTGCAATGTCTCAGCACTGCCTGACTTTAGGTGCAACATTTTAGCACTACCTAAACCAACCTACCTTTGGGTGCAACGTCTTAGTACTGCCTAAACCAACCTAAATTTGGGTGTAACGTCTTAGCACTACTCGACTTCAGGTGCAATGTCTTATCACTGCCTGAACTAACCTCCCTTCGGGTGTAACACCTCAGCATTACCTGACTTCAGGTGCAACGTCTTAGCACTACCTGAACCAACCTACCTTCGGGTGTAATGTCTTAGCACTGCTTGAGTTTAGGTGCAACATCTCAGCACTGCCTAAACAAACTTATCTTCAAGTGCAATGCCTTACAGCATTGCCCGAGCTCAACTGTAACTTCTTAGCACTGCCTGAACCAAATTAACCCGTGCAATGTCTTAGCATTGCCCATACCCCACTAACTCTAGTCCCAGTGAATCTTATAGAAAGATTGTCCTTAAGGTACATGTCTCTTTCCTTTTTGAACTTTAGCTCACCTCACACACACTATAGTTTCCTTCCCAAAGTTTGGGGCAACTGTAGACATTTAGTCTCTAGGGCTCTTAGGTTAGATTTGCCTAATAATGATGAAAAGGACAAAAATCACAAAAATGAATTTTTTACATCCAAATCGAAGATCTCAAAAACTTTTTCCATGAAAAAAAAATAAAAAATGGCCATTTTCCAAGAGAAAATAGTTGTTTTGGAGAAAAATGAGCCATTCCTTCTAGGGGAACAGCCGTTTTGACCCAAAACAGGTCATTCTTGCACGCGGGATACCCGTTCTGGGCCTAAAATGGTTGTTTGGTCTGTTTGGCCCAAAATAGGCCGTTTTCATGCATGAAATGGTTGTTTAGGCCTAGAACGCCCATAATGACCATTTTCACCCAAAACGGTTGTTTGGCTCTAGAAAATTGTCGTTTTGGCATTTTGCTCATGAAAATGACCATTTTCAACCCAAAACGGTCATTTTATGCCTAGAGAGTCATGTATAAAAGCCAAATGGGTCATTTTAAGGAGACAAAAAATTTTATAGAGAGAGAAAATATAAAAAAAAGGCAAAAATACTCTTTCAACTCCATTTTTTGGATTTTTCTAAAGATTCAAGCACTGTTTTTCAATCTGATTCAAGATCTTTCTAAAGGCAAATATACCGATGTGTTGACCCACCCATTTTTCTTCTATTTTTCTTTTTTTCTCTTTTTCCATTTTATCCACCTACTAGTTAGATGTGATAAATTATTTGTGCCATATTATTTGCATTTTTTGTTACTGTCTATTTTTATCTAATTTCTGCCTGTCTTTTTATTTTTCTTCGCATCCAAAAATATTATTTTTGATGTTTGGACTAATTTTACTTTTTCTTTTTGCATTATCCATCTACTAGTTAGATGTGGTAATTTATTTAGGCAATATTTTATATTTTTGTGACTGTCTATTTTTATCTAATTTCTATCTGTCTTTTTATTTTTTGCTTCACATCT
>CANXYI010958971.1:0-15007 GCA_948208565.1 Hura crepitans | reverse complement strand
ACATCTTAGCACTACCCGACTTCAAGTGTAACATCCTAGCACTGCCTGAACCACCCAACCTTCGGATGCAATGTCTTACCATTGCTTGACTTCAGGTGCAACATATTAGCAATGCCTGAACTAAATCAACCCTAGGTGTAATGTCCTAGCACTGCCCAGACCGCACTCTCTCCGGTCTCAGTGAATCTTATAGAAAGATCGCCCCGAGTTATGTGTCTCTTTCCTTTCTAAACTTTAGGTTACCTCACACACTCTGTAGTCACCTCCCTAAATTGGGGGCAAATATAGACACAGGGTCTTTAAGGCTTTAAGGTTCGATTTGCCTAATGATGATGAAAAGGACAAAAATCCCAAAAATGGATTTTTTATATCCAAATCAAAGGTCTCCAAACTTTTTCTTAAAAAAATATTGAAAATGGTTGTTTTGAAGAAAACAAGCCATTCCCATAAGTGCAATGGCCGTTTTACGCTCAGAACGGCCAAAATGGCCATTTTAACAGTTTTAGCCTAAAACGGGCCATCCTCGCACAGAGGATGCCCGTTCTGGGCCCAAAAATGGCCATTTTGGCTTGAAAAATAATCGTTTGGGCCACTCAGCCCAAAACAAGCATTTTTGCATGTAGAATGGCCGTTTAGGAGTAAAAAACAACCGTTTTTGCCCAAAACGGCCTTTGGCCCCTGGAAATGGCTGTTTTGTCCATTATTGCACTAAAAAATGGCTGTTTTCAACTCAAAATACCCATTTTGTGCTCGAGGTTGTGCATAAAAACCAAATAGGTCATTTTGACCCAAGGTTGGTCATTTTAAGGAGAGAGAAAATACATAAAAAAACACAAAAATAATCTTCCAATTCCATTTTTTTAGATTTTTTTTTTAAGATTCAAGCACCATTTTTAATCTGATTCAAGATCTTTTTGAAGGCAAATGTACAGGTGTGTTGACCAACATATTTTTCTTCTATTTTTCAGTTTTTCTTTTTCCATTTTATCTGTACACCAGTTAGATGTGATAAATTATTTGTGCCATATTTTTTACATTTGTGAGACTACTTAGTGTCATTTATTTTCTATCTGTCTTTTTTTTTACTTCGCTTCTAAAAATATTATTTTTGTCATTTGGGCTCATTTTTTTGCATTATCCATCTACCGGTTAGATGTGATAATTTATTTATGTAATATTTTATATTTTTGCAACTGTTTATTTTTATTTAATTTCTATCATTTCTCTATTTTTGCTGTGTATACTAATATATTATTTCTATTGTTGTGATGTGAGTTATTTGATTATTTAGGGGATGATTGCTTTTGATTATTGCCTTATTGCTTGTTAGATTGTATTTTAGGCATCTCAAAATGTAATTTGATTTTTTTCTATTTGGTTAGATTGTATTTTAGGTAATTGCCTTGTAGTTTATTTTTGGATTATTTCCCTGTATATTCTGTGGATGTTGTAATAATTAGGACAATGATTTTTCACGGAATCGAAAAAATAACCAAAATATTTTTATTTAATCAATTGGTGTTTTATTAATAAAATGAGTTTGATTTTTCTTAATAAAAGTCACAATAAATTTATTTTATAAAAATTGACATGTGAGAGCCAAAGTTTTCAAATTAAATCCATTGCCCAATTTTATGCATGCTGCTTCCAATTTCAATCCTGAAATATCCCACGAATGCCGAATTGGGTAGAAAAATGATTTTATACATTAAAAAGAAATAATAATCAAAATCATATTTTTACCCAATAAATTGGTTTTTTGTCAAAATAAATTTCGATTCTTTCTTAATAAAATTTACAATAATAACATTTATTTTCTAGAATTGACATTTGAGAACCAAAGTTCTCAAACCATTCTTTCAAATAAAAATCACCACTATAAAATTCATTTTTCCAAATTGACATTTGAGAACCAAAATTCTAGAACCATTCTTCCGAATAAAAATCACCATAATAAAATTCATCTTTCCAAGTTAGCATGTGAAAACCAAAGTTCTCAAACCTATCATCGAATTTTAAATAAAAGGTCACTACAATAAAATCCATTTTCTAAAATTGACATGAGAGAACCAAAGTTCTCAAAACAATCAATTGCCTGATTTCATGTATGTTATTTCAATTCCAAGCACTTATTTATTTTTTTGTAAATATATTTTGTAACTTTTTTCTATGTGAATGCGTTATTTGCTATAATTGTAAACCATTGCTTGAGAAGAGGAATAGTATCATAAATTCAAAATGAATTTTCATATTAATTTGAGGTACAAATAAGAGTAGGGTTTTGAACCACTTTGGTTTTAGCCCTACAAGTTATTTCCAAACTCTGTTGGATAGCAACTCCTACCTTGTGGTGCCTAACTCGCACCTCCTAGGCTAATAAAAAATGAGTAGCCCTAAATTCCTTTAGCTTCCTTCTCGTCTTTCGAGACTCAAGGAGTGAGTCTTAAGTTGAGTCTTAAGCTGCCTCAATTTGATCAGTCTAAGGAAAACAAAAAGGATGTGAACGTCATCCTTGGAAGTAACCACAAGCCAATTGCTATGAATGCACAGCAAAATGCACTTCACCTATTGCATTGAGCTAATGGGAAACTGATAGGCATGGTCTGAAATTGCTCACAAAGAAATCAATTCCATGCCCAACACTATCTTTTGAGCCACAATGGGAGAAAAACCTAAAGCCAGGATAATGTCCATAGGATAACAATCTTCAAAAGAAAGTAGGGCTAAAGTGGTATCCGAAGTAATTTTGTAGTCAAAAATAGCAGTAAGTTCTTCCAAAGTTAGGGTAATCTCTTGATGGTCAAAGACAAACACATGAAAGACAGGATCCCAATGTCGTACCTTTGCATTCAAAAAATTGGGGTCAATATGAACCTTCCTCAAGAATCCGAGGGAATAAAAGTGGGCAAGAATAAAGGAAGTCTAAGAAGCCTTAGGTTCTAAAATCTTGGACAAATCCTGATTGAAAGAGGACGTAATGGGAGCATGACATGAAAAAGTAAGTATTAGGGTATTTATAAGTCAAAACCCCACCGTTCCTTCCCTAACTAGGAATGGGAATCCAAAACACACAAGGAGGTCTGTGAGGACCTTAAAATGGGATCATAGTCTACACGGACTAAGGAAGAATGTCCGCACCATTATCAAACACTGGTCTACAACCTAGTATTGTTAAAGTCTACTTGAACTAAGTCATCCTAAGTCCGCTCAGACTAAATCATCCTAAGTCTACCCAGACCAAAGCTACTTTAAGTCTGCATAGACTAAATTATCTCAAGCTCATACATATTTGTAGGGGTAAATAAAATCCATGAAAAAATGTACTCAAACAGCAAATGTACTTTAAAATAAAACTAAAATTATATGTACACAAAAATAGAAGTTTAAAAGTTCTAGAGCAGGAAGCCAAAAACAATTCCCATTCTAACAAAAAGAGAGGGGGGATGCCTCCTATCCTACTCCCTAACATCATCTTCTTCCTCTATGTCTTCATCATCAGAGGAGATTACCAGCTTCTCAACTACCTTAAAGGCTTTCACCTTCATTCGAGCCTTACGCAGGGCAGTAACTCACCTTGATAGTTCACCCCATAAAAGAGTGGAGGATTAATGCATAACATACATAATTACATAAATTAACTATGATAAGGAAATTACCCACAGTGAGGACTTAGGTTTCATCAATCATAGCTATTCAAAAAGTCTCCACCACCTGAACAGTCCTCTCCATAGGAGCTCTCTTCACCTGATAAAAAAGAATAAAGCATAAACATTAGTGACACTTCAGGATCCAAATAATACAAATGGCTAGCCAAATGACCTTACCAAAGTGGTATTTTCTAGCTCAAAGGGAACTGGCTAGCTCTCCTTTATATGAAGACGGGCAAAAGATAGCTCCTTATCGAAACTGTAATGCATATAGCTCAGCTTAAGGATATTTATCAAAGTGCCAATGACATCATCAGGTAAAGAGGTCTAACCAGCAGATGGACCTAGAACTACGCTCTATGTCGAGGGAGGTGAGAACTGAGAATTAGGAAAACTGGGGATAGTTCTTGACCATTTTCATGACAAAGACAGGCTAGCCCTAGGAACAGCAACAGGTTATAATACAATACACAAGTCAAGAAATACCTTGAAAAAGAATCAAAAGTTAAGAAACTCACCTGAGATAGAAGGGGTCCCGATGTATAAGGAACTTGAGAAAGCAAGTGAGTAGAGGCCCAAGAAGTGTAACTCTTTATACCATCTTATACTAGCATGGCCTCAGGAATCCCTATAATCATACTCTACATGAACTCCAAGTCATCTATGTACCTCCTAAACAACATCGAATTAAGAGGATTATGAGGAATAAGGCATGCATTAGGCCCCATGTGCTAGTTGATGATCCTCTCTCTTAAGAACTAGGAGTAGGCCTCTAGAGTGGTCAACAAAATATGGTGGGAAGATAACTCTCTAATAAAGCATAAAGAAGTCAACAATTCCTTAATAGGAAAAACCCACTAAGCCAAGTCAACCTACACAAGTAAGTATCAATTGTATGTGGCTAAATGGCTAACAATGAACTTTCTTTTTGCATGCAAGAGATACTTATATTAGTCTAGACCCTAGAGCTGAGGTAATGATGATGCTGCATCAAGGAAGCCATATTCTAAGGACCCAAAGATGGTCGGACCCATATATCCATCACCAGGTAGCGGCAAGGCACGTCCAGTTCATAGGGATGAGCCAGTAAGTGAAGCTCATACACCTACACTTGAAACAACAAAACATAACAAAATCATAAAGAGGCTTTGAAGAAATGTAAACTGATTAGGGTGAGCCAGTTACCAAAACACCTGACACAAAGCCCTAAACAAATCAATGGCTCTTCTTAGTCTAAATAGCCATGTCCATGCTCTAAAACATTTTTCTAAAGAAGAAGCAGCACTAGTTCTATCCACCAATTTTATTGACCTCCTTCAAAATAGGGAAAAAGCTCTAGCTTACTGTGCCATTTGCATTAGTAAAAAGGGTGGTATCAGCAAATAGAGGATGAATGAGTGGGTGTATTGATCAATCTCTAGCTAGCTTGAAGGGGCCTCATCCCCCTACTTTGCCTATATATTAGTACATCGGATGCTTCCAACTCAATCTTAGGGAACAAAACCCAAAAACTCTCTCACTTTTTATAGTCTCAGTGAAAGATGGCAATAGGAAGCAACAAATGCAATAGCACATCCCATGCAAGGCACCCCAGTGATAAAAGCCCAGTCGAAAGGAGTTATGGCCATTTCTCTTAAAGGCAAATGAAAGGTATACATGGTGTCCATCCACCTATCCAGCACAACCCTTAGAGCTTACAAATCAAGTCAGAAGTCTCTACCAAGAAGATGGTCCAGAAATGTCTAGAAGTCAGTACCTCGGCCCTATTCTTTATCGACATAGGCATGGCAGAGTACCACTGCTAAGGCCTAGAAAAAGTACCCCCACACTTGAGGTGCATCTACAAAAGAAAAGGAAACAAAAAATAATAAAGTCCACATGGACTAACATTTTAAAAATAGGTCCACAAGAACTACATTCACAAGGAAGCATATTCCGTATGGGTAACATTCATAAGCATGCATATGTCTGCACAGACTACATTCAAAAATAGGCATAGGTCTACACGGACGTATAACAGTTATCCACAAATCTGCACGGACTTCATAAACAAGCACATGTAGAATAACCACATAACACATTCTAATATGCTGGAAAGAACAACATGAAGATAAGGTTTGCACGGACCAACTATGCCCTAGAAAATTAGGTCCGTATAGGCCTATCGAACTAGAGAAGTTTTCATGATGCAAAAATGAAGGAAAATCTAATCAAAACTACAAAGAAGCACATAAGGGAAAGAAAACACACTTGAAGGTAAACCTTTAAGCATGCATGATGCGTTAAATCTACAAAAAGAGGGATTGAGCCACCAAATGCAACTCCATTCACTAGAGTTGCATTTCAAGGGTAGTTGATGGCAACAGATGGCATGAAACTGACTAGAGTCGAGATAGAAATATCTTTTATCAGAGGAGGTAAAGAAGAGTAAGTCTCTATACTTATCGGGATAAGAAGGACAATTCGAGTCCTTTCACTCTCACTGAAGGAAGATGAGTGGGAGGCACTGGCAATGTGAGAAGCTATGAGAAAAAGTTTTTTGCTTGAGAGAAAAATAATGGAGAAGAGAAACTGAAAAGGTTGCAAGTAAGAAAAGAGGGGGAAAATGAATGGTTATAACTCTATCGTGCTATGTCTGCACGGACTTCCACATCATAAGTCTGTACGAATATTATCTGAGCAAAACCCATGCAGACTTTCTTCCACTTCATCTGTATGGGTTACCCTTCATTATATCCACACGGACCTTCTTCAAATTTATACATATGAGATACCCTTCACTCAGTCCGTACGGACCTTGGTTAACTACATCCTTGTGGACTTATGACCACCAAGTTTCTAATAAAAAAAAGAAGGGAGAGGTTAACAAAGTACCACTCGAAAAGACAAGCTCACACCATAACAATTTTCACAATCAAACTGACATTTTATTCATTCTTGTAGGATCAAATCAAAGTTCAATAAACTATCTCAGGATAAACTCAGAGTTCAATCCACCACTCAAGATAAACCCCGAGTTCAATCCACTATTTTGGGTTCAACCTCGTAAGTCAATCCACTTTCTCTGGATCAACTTTGAGTTTAATCCACTATTTTAGGTTTAGCCTCACAAGCCAATCCACTGTTTCAAATTCAGCCTCATAAGCTAATCTACTATTTTAGGTTCTACCTCATAAGCTAATCCATTATTTTGGGTTCAGCCTCATAAGCCAATCCATTATTTTGCGTTTAGCCTCATAAGCCAATCCACTTTTTTAGGTTTAGCCTTATGACCCAATCCACTATTTTAGGTTTAGCCTCATAAGAGAATCCACTATTTTAGGTTTAGCCTCATAAGCCAATCCACTGTTTTGAGTTCAGCCTTGTAAGCCAATCCCCTATTTCGAGTTTAACCTCATAAGCCAATCCAAAGTCCATACCAAAGCTTACTCAGCAATGGTCTAAGCAAAAGAAGCTAATAGGTAAGTATCCTTGACACAGATACTTTGATATGAACTATTGTTACACAACACACACCAAAGTGAGGGCAACTGTAAACACCTCACACTTGAGCTATGATGATGGCTAGAGATAGACTCTTAAGGATGGCACATACCTTCAGAAGATAGGTCTGTATGAACCTATTAGACAATGTTCATATGAACCAAGTACAAAAATGGGCCAAAACTCAGCCCATAAAGCTCATGGACTAGCATGCTAAAGCTTAGTCCACATGGACTAATACAAACCAGTTCGCACGGACTTACTAATGGAAGAAGCTTTTCTAGAGGCGGAATTCCTCTTAGTCAGTCTAGGAGCCAAAATCCTATTAGGATTGGAACTCCTTTTTGGATGAAGAAAAAACCTAAAAACCTAAATATAAATACTTCTCTTTAACCAAATAAAAGAATAAAGTTAAAAAATATCTTTCTAATCACATGCACAAAACATGGAGTATTTAGAAAATAGTGAGACATTTATTCATCAAACAATCCAAATTATCCTCTTAAAACCTTGACACCTTCGTGCTATTGCTTGAAGAGGACAATTATCTAGGTAATGTTTGAGATCTATTGTTTGCTTGGTATTGTTTTTATAGGCTATAATCTCTAAAAATTGATTTGTAAGTGGGGTGATACTTTGTTATTCCCACTTTACATCATGAAGTGTAAGCCATTATAATGAAAGGTGTAATGAAAAATCAATCCTCATGGTCACATTAAGTACATTTTGTTGTGTTAGTTAGCATTAAATAAGTTCTATTGTAAACATGATAAGGTCTGCACGGACCTAGTTTCCTTAATTATGAGCATGACAAAGTCTATATGGACTTATTTTTCTTATCTGAACACAACGAGTTAGTTCGTACAGACGCACATCATATAAGCATGATTCTATATTTTAAGCATCTTGTTATATGCTAATTGATGTAGTATACCATTCAGCTTGCGTAATGATATCATGTATGAAAGTATGCTTTGATATGTAAGGAATTATTAAGTAGTCTACACAGACTCCCTATCATAAGGACCACAGTCCGCATGGGCCTAAAGATGATAACTTGTATTATAGTCAATTAAGCATTGCCTTATTTATACAATTAAAGTTTCTTGATTTATACACTTTAAATATGTTCATATTTTATCCATTGTGTGTTATTATTCATATAACCTTGATTTGACATCATTTGAATTTGTTGCCTTTTGAATTATTGATAGGATTTGTTTATTAGATCAAGAGTTAGGATGGATATAACCTCTCCTTAGAGGTAGTCTGTGCAGACTAAGACTAAACCTTCATAAGGTCTGCACGGACTAAGCAATGTAGAAGCAGGACTATTTTTAGTGCTTTATTCTCTTTCTTTTAATTATGTACCTATTATGTATTTTAGCTTGTTTTTGGATTTGTAATAGATAGTTAATAACTTATTCTACATGTTAAACCTTAACTTCACATTAAAATAGTTTTCTATATAATTAATTGGTGTTTTCTAATAAAAAGGGATTTGAGTTTTCCTTAATCAAAACTCACATGAAAAATATACTTCAATAAAGACCAATCTCCTTGAGATAGGAGTTAGGTAATTACTGCCAATTCTTATGGAATTACAGGTAATTATCAAGTCACATTGTAACCAATGAATAGCTCGATTTATGGATGTGCAATTTGCATAATTCATATTGTTATATCTTTTAAATTATGTTAACTTACTTCCTTACATATAAATATGATATGGATGTTTTAATAATGCTCGCATGCTTGATTGATAAGGGATTGATAAATATTACAATATACATAAATAACATATTATAAAGGCATAAATAAGATATGAAATTCTAAACCTTTTTGGTACAAAAGATTAGAGGTCTTAGTGTAGAGGCCAAGTGGCGACTCCACTAACCACTCTCATCCTCAATAAAAATATCATAATCTCTACAACCTTATATTCATAGAATTGCAATTAGAGGCCTGTGGAATTTTGTTGATTTTTCTAAGCTATGTCTATGAATACGTTGGCTATGGGAGAGATAGTGTTTAATAAGGGGATTAAGGGTGCTAAGGTGTAAGAAAAGCTTCAAAGGTGATAAGGTATGTGAATTTAATGTATTTGAGGCATGCCATTATTATTTCAAGTGTAAAGTGTGTTAGAATGCTATATGGAATTCATGGTTTTGGTGGTTAATGTGCATGTAATAATGAATTAAGACTACTTTGATGTTAATTCCATGATAAATGAATGATTTAAGGGATGTTTTTATGGAAGAAGTGCACAAAAGTTCAAGGCCTCTCTTTGGCCAATAGGGTGTGTCAGTGTGAGTGAAGTGTTATAGCATGTAATATTAGTGCATATAATGATAAATGAGGTATGTGTTATGAGATTTAATGATATATGTATGTGTATGGTGGAAAAAGGCATGGTTTTTGATAAGGTATTGTATGGCTAAGAGGTGTGAAAAGGATTTATGGCATGTATGTTGTGTGAATCAAGATAGAAATTAAATGTTGGGATACGAATGTAAGTATTGGTGTTGAATGTGGTGGAATAATGCATATAGTTGTGTGTGACATGTATGGCCAAGGCATGTATAGGTTGTGTAATGGCATGGCATGCATGATATAAGGTGTATACATGTATACATATGCTAGTATGATGATATGAGATATGTATGTGGGATAAATTGTGGAAAAAATACATGTGTATGGCTATAAAAACTATGTTTGGCCAAGAGGAGTGTGCCATGGGTTATCATGGTAAGTATGGCATGTTATAGTTGGTAATGTGCATGATTAGCATTATGTCACAAGCATATGATACATGTGATGAAGTATGTACAATTAGGTGTGGAAATATGGCATGAAAAGTGGTAAGTTTGGTATGGAAAATGAGACTAAAAATTGGCACCTAAAATGGCTTGAAAATGGACTTATAAAGCTTAGGCAAAAGTGAACTAAAATAGCTTAAACTCAGATTGTTAATTATACTCTATGTATAATGAATTTGGAATGGCTTTGTAAGCTAATATGAATGGCATTATGATTTGTATAATGTGAGAGGAAATGTGGCTTGTGTTGGTAAGTTTTTTTGGTATGAAATGGTGCCAGTGAATAGGGGCTACGGGCTAGTAATTGTGTATGAAAATGGGAAAAGTGACCTATAACTATCCTAGTAAATAAATCATTTAGGAAGTGGCCTATGATTAGTACTTAAAATGCATGTAATTGAACTTAAATTTTTAACATGAATTAGACTTTTACTTGACTTATAAATGCCTAGTAAAAAGACCTAAAACTATCGTTAAAAAATGACTTGTAATTATCCGATACGACCAAAATGGACCCGTAACTATCCGGGTCAAAATTTGACTATTGAATAAAATTTATAACTAACTATAAATGAATTATAAATATTATAAAATGATGATCAATAAGTAAATAGACATGAAATTGAGATAGATGACCCATTAGTTAGATAGCCATAGATTGGTTGACTGGTTAACTTAGGGATTAGCAGCTGCAAGATAATTGCTAATGTTTACTGGATTTGGGAGGTCTATGGTGTTGACATACCTTATGTTTTCCTTGGGCTGATCAAATCAAAGTAGCCAAAGACTCGACCTAAGCCTCACTCCTAAATCTATAGCCGCTCCTATTTGATTACCCTAGGAGGAGCGAGTTAGGTACCATAAGGTAGGAGTTACCACCCGACTGAAGTCTAGAAATTCCTTATAGGGCTAAAACCAGAGCAATTCAAAACCCTACTCTTATTTATACCCCAAATTAATACAAAAATTCGATTTGAATTTATAATATTATTCTTTTTCTCAAGTGATATTTTATAATTAAAATAATTCACATATTCACTAGGAGGAATTGCAAAGTATATTTACAAAAAAAATAAATAAGTGCTTGGAATTGAAATATCATACATGAAATCGGGCAATCGATTGTTTCAAGAACATTGGTTATCGTATGCTAATTTTAATAAATGAATTTTATTGCAGTGATTTTTATTAAAAGCATATGGTTGTTTTAAGAACTTTGATTGTCATATGCTAATTTTGGAAAATGTATTTTTATTGTAACTTTTATTAAGAAAAAATCAGAATTTATTTTATTAACAAAGCACCAATTAATTGGATATAAAATGATTTTGATTATTATATCTTTTTAATGTGCAAAATCATTTTTTACCTAATGCAGTGTTCATGGAATATTTTAGGATTAAAATTGAAAATATCATACATAAAATCGGGTGATGGATATAGTTTGAGAACTTTGGTTCTCATATGTCAATTTTAGAGAATAATTTTTATTATTGTGACTTTTATTAAGAAAAATCAAAACCCACTTTATTATCAAAACACCAATTAATTAAAAAAATGCTTTAATTATTTTTCCAGTGCATGAAAAATCATTTTCTAATTTTTACAACATTCATGGAATATACAGGAAAATAATTTGACAGTAAAAATATATTACATGGCAATTACCTAAAATACATCATAACTAAATAAATAATAAAAAATAAATTTACATTTTGGGACACCTAAAGTGCAATCTAACCAAAAATAGGCAATAATAAAGGAAATCAATAGAAAAACACGCAGAACAAAGAATAAAATAGACAGCAGAAAATAATTGTCGTTAAAAGATTACTTTATTAGGATTTAATGAGGTGGCCAAAAAAATAATAGTTAGATCCCAAATAATCAAACAACTCGCATCACAACAATAGAAGTAATATATTAGTATGCGAAGCAAAATTAGACTGACATACAGAAATAAAATATAAAAAAGAACAGTTACACAAATATAAAAAAATAATACGCAAATAAATTATCACATCTAACTAGTAGATGGATAAATCAGAGAGAAAAATGAAAACAATAAAAATAACATAAATAATATATTAGAATGCGAAGCAAAAATAGATAGAAAGACAAATAAAAAAATGAAAAGTCACATAAATATAAAAAATTATTGCACAAATAAATTATCACATCTAATTAGTGGATGTATAAAATAGGAAGAAAAATAAAAATAGTAAAAAAAATAGAAATAATATATTAGTGTGTGAAGCAAAAATATATATGCATACTGAAATAAAATAAAAATGAATAGTCCATTCTAAAAAATGAATAGTCCACAAATGTAAAAAAATATTACCTAAATAAATTATCACATCTAATTGGTAGATAGATAAAGTAGAAAGAAAAAATGAAAATAGCAGAAAAATGGGTCAGTTGACACATTGAGTATATTTGCCTTCAAAAAAGATCTTTACAGGACTGAAAAACCATGCTTGAATCTTTAGAAATCCTAAAAAAAATGGTGTTTAAACAGTGTATTTTTGCTTTTTTAGTGTTTTTTGTCTCTCTAAAAATTTTCTCTCTAGCACTACATCGGATGCTTCCAGTTCAATCTTAGGGAACAAAACCCAATAACTCTCTCACTTCTTATAGTCTCAGTGAAGGATGGCAATAACAAGCATAAAATGCAATAGCACATCCCATGCAAGGCACCCCAGTGATAAAAGCCCAATCGAAAAGAGTTATGGCCATTTCTCTTAAAGGCAAATGAAAGGTATACATGGTGTCCATCCACCTATCCAGCACTACCCTTAAAACTTACAGATCACGATGGAAGTCTCTACCAACAAGATGGTCCAGAAATATCTAAAAGTTGGTACCTCGGCCCTATTCATTACTGGCACAAGCATGGTAGAGTACCACTGCTAAGGCCTAGAAAAAGTACCCCCATACTTGAGGCATTTCTGCAAAAGAAAAGGAAATAAAAAACAATAAGGTTCGCATTGACTAACATTTTAAAAATAGGTCTATAAGAACTACATTCACAAGAAAGCATATGTCCACATGGACTACATTCATAGGTAAGCATATGTCTGCACGGACTATATTCATAAATAGGCATAGGTCCACACGGACATATAAGATTTATCCATAAGTCTGCATAGACTTTATAAACTAGCATATGTAGAACAACCACATAACACATTTTGATACACTGGAAAGAACAAAATGAAGACAAGGTCTGTATGGACCAACTATGCCCTAGCAAATTAGGTCTACACAGACCTATCGAACTAGAGAAGTTTTCATGATGAAAAAATGAAGGAAAATTTAATCAAAACTACAATGAAGCACACAAGGGAAAGAAAACACACTTAAGGGTAAACCTTTAAGCATGCATGATGCGTTAAATTTACCAAAAGAGGGATTAGGTCACCAAATGTAACTCCATTCACTAGAGCTACATTTCAAGGGTAGTTGATGGCAACAGATGGCATGAAACTAATTAGAGTCAAGATAGAAATATCTTTCATCAGAGGAGGTAGAGAAGAGTAAGTCTTTATACTTATCGAGATAAGAAAGACCATTGGAGTCCTTTCACTCTTATCGAAGGAGGATGAGTGGGAGGCACAGGTAGTGTGAGAAGCTATGAGAAAAAGTTTTCTGCTTGAGAGAAAAATAATAGAGAAGAGAAAATGAAAAGGTTGCAAATGAGAAAAGAGGGGCGAAAATTAATGGTTATAACTCTGCTGTGCTATATCTCTATGAACTTCCACATCATAAGTCCACACGGATATCATCTAAGCAAAGTCCATTCGAACTTTCTTCCACTTCATCTACATGGGTTACCCTTCATTATGTCCACACGGACCTTCTTCAACTTTATACGTATGAGTTACCCTTCACTCAGTCCATATGGACCTTGGTTAACTACATCCGCATGGACTTATGACCATAAGGTTTCTAATAAAAAAAAAGGGAGAGGTTAACAAAGTACCGCTCAAAAAGACAAGCTCACACCATAACAATTTTCACAATTAAACTGACATTTTATTCATTCTTGTAAGATCAACTAAAAGTTCAATACACTATCTCAGGATAAACTTAAAGTTCAATCCACCACTCAAGATCAACACCAAGTTCAATCCACTATTTTGGGTTCAACCTTGTAAGTTAATCCACTTTCTCTAGATCAACCTTGAGTTCAATTAACTATTTTAGGTTTAGCCTCACAAGCCAATCCACTATTTCAAGTTCAGCCTCATATGCTAATCCACTATTTCGAGTTCTGCCTCATAAGCTAATCCATTATTTTGGGTTCAGCCTCATAAGCTAATCCAATATTTTAGGTTTAGCCTCACAAGCCAATCCACTTTTTTTGGGTTTAGCCTCATGATCCAATCCACTATTTTAGGTTCAGCCTGACAAGCCAATCCACTATTTTGGTTTTAGCCTCAAAAGCCAATCCACTATTTCGAGTTCAGCCTTGTAAGCCAATCCATTATTTTGAATTTAGCCTCATAAGCCAATCTGAAGTCCATACCAAAGCCTACTCAGCAATGGTCTAAGTAAAAGAAGCCAATATGTAAGTATCCTTGACTCAAATTCTTTGATATGAACTATTGTTACACAACACACACCAAAGTGAGGGCAACTGTAAACACCTCACTCTTGAGCTATGATGATGGCTAGAGATAGAATCTCAAGCATGGCATATACCTCCAGAAGATAGGTCTGTATGAACCTATTAGATAATGTTCATATGGACTAAGTATAAAAATAAGCCAAAACTTAACCCACAAAGCTCATGGACTAACATGCTAAAGCTTAGTCCACGTGGACTAATACGAATGAGTTCGCATAGACTTACCAATAGAAGAAGCTTTTTTGAAGGTAGAATTCCTCCTAGTCAGTCTAGGAGCTAAAATCTTATTAGGATTAGGACTCCTTTTTAGATGATGAAAAAACCTAAAAACCTAAATATAAATACTTCTCTTTAACTAAATAGAAGAACAAGGTTAAAAAATATCTTTCTAATCACATGCACAAAACTTAGAGTATTTGGAAAAC
>CANXYI010958956.1:0-18652 GCA_948208565.1 Hura crepitans | reverse complement strand
TGTATATATATATGTATATGTTGATGGATTAGTCACCCTGTTGTTGGGGTTGTGATGTGAATGTAATTTGATTGTGAATTCTATAGGACCAGAGGGTCCCGAATTGGTGGATGATGATGATGGTATTCAGAAGTGTGTTTTCTCTATAGGTTTACCAGGGTAGTGTTACTCAGGTAGCAATCATGCTGCCCAAAATTTTTAAAATGTCTGATAGTGCCAGGGGGATATTTAGATGGATGAACTTAAGAAGTAATTAAGGAATATATGATGGAATAGGTTTTAGGGATTCTTAAGAGTAGGAAGTAATACTTCCGATCTATTTCAAGTAGAGACAGATGGGAGTGTTACAGCATCTTTTCAATTTTAATTTTTTTCTTATGAATTTAATGATGAATAATTTAAAAAAATGAGTTAATATATTATAATGCAAGATAAATAGATTTTTTCAATATTTTTAGAGTTATATCATACTAATATAAAATGTACTATTTTGTCCCTAATTTTTATCTTAAAAATATTTTACTTTTTAAATTGTTTTTGGTAGCAAAAGATGTTATATATATTTTGGAAAGAGCACATTTTTAACAATTATAAGAGTATTTTTACATTATTATTAATAAATAAGATTTTTTAGTTCCATTTTGAATAATTACAGGAGTTCTCATAGAAATTTTCAATATTTTTAGATTTATATTGAATCAAACTAATATGAAAGATATTATTTTTTCCCTAATTTTTATCTCAAAAATATGTTTTATCTTTTAAATTATTTTTGGTAAAAAAATGTTATATGTTTTTTGAAAATAGTACTAAAATATATATTGCATTTTAGCACCATTTTTAATAATTATAAGAGTATTTTTACACTATTATCAGTAAATAAGTCATTTTAGTTCCATTTTGAATAACTATAAGAACTCTTTTATTATCAAAATAATTTAAAATGGCAAATTCGAGTTTCAAAATAAACATTAAATACAAAATACTTTTTTTCAAAAAGTTAATATTCTAATTATTTTTTTATAATCAACTAGTTATTTTGTTGAAAATTTTAATAAAACTAGTTTGATGCAAATAAATTTATGAAATTAAGATTCAATATGATCTACAAATAATAAAAAATCTTTGTAATTATGTTGACAAAGAATTATAAAATAAGAAAACTATATAAATATATCATATAATTTTCATGTTATCAAATAATAAATTAAAACTATAAAATTATATCTTTTAGAAAAAAAAATCATATAATTTTTTACAATCTTTTTCTATAAATTTTCTCTATTTTCACATGTATTTCTTTTTCAATTTATACATTTTAATTTTTGTAAATTAATTAAATTCACATTAATTTATTTTCATAAAAATTTAAATAAATAAAATTCTTCTTCTACAAAAAAATTTGTATTTTAGCCTTTTTAATTTCTTCTACCAATTTTCTTAAATTGATATTCTTTATGTTTTTTCGTCAAATTTAATAATTTATAATTAGAATAATCAATTTTTTTATATCTATTTTTTATTATTTTAATTAAAACATTAAAAATTAAAATTATATTTTTAATAAAATATAATTAATATGAACATATTAGTTGCATAGATGATATTTTATTTTTTAATTTTCATTCATTTTTATTTAAAATACTTAATAAAAATATAAGAGGTTATAAATATTTAATTTTATTACTAAGCTGCTGCAAATATTAATTTTTTTATATTATTTTAAAATTTTTAAAATCTCCTTGGTTTGATAATTAATGTTAGAGCCAAGCCAACTATTAAGGAGCTCTCTCCTTACAGAATTCATTTTGTATTTTTTTCGCAAGTTCTCTGATTTCTTTTTATTTTTATCCATCCCCTCTTAATTTTTTTTTTCCATCTCTTTATCCATTTCTCGTGCTTTCCAATGTATTTGTCTCTCCCTAGGTGGCTCTTTCTATCCTATGATTTATCCTTGACAGGTGATTATTCATCTTCAGCCTTTTGACCAACATTATTCATATCCACATTTTTGGCATTGATTGTCCCTCTCTCTTGCTGCTAATTCAATGGGATATTCAATATTTAAAGCCATCCATTCTCGAAAAATCTATCCTGAAAAAGTCTTGCTGCAGAGGAAACTATGGCTGCGGCTGCGGAGGGTTAGATCAATTGCTGAGCGATAGAGATTGAAATCTAAAGCTTTTGATTCTATTGTATGCGTTAATTTTGTTTGATTTGGTTTTGCAGCTGCAAGATGTATCCCAGCATGAGCTTCTCGGAGAAAACCACCACAGAGCCACTGGTTCTAGGAGTTGAAACGGTGAAGGACTAGTTCGAGGGAGCAGAGATGAACGTGGCTGCCGCTTCTCGGAGAAAATCACCACAGGGCCACTAGTTCTCGGAGTTGCGCCGATGAAAGAGCAGTTCGAGAGAGCAGAGCCGAACAGGGCCGTTGAGAAAGGAGGCTGCAAGTGCGGATGAGCATCGACCTCTAAGGTTATAGTTTATCTTTTTCTTTTTTATTAATTCGGTAATTATGTGAATTAAATTAATCATAGTTATAGTGGCTTATTTTAAAACAATTGATAATTTCAGTTCCTTACATGAGGATTTGTAATAGCATTTCCAGGCATGCTTCTGGTCTCTCTTGATTTTTGATTTTGCTGTTTGGTTACCCAGAAAAGGAAAGAAAAGCTAGATATTGAAAAGATCAACTTCCAAGTTTCTCTCTTCCCCTCGGAAATCGAACAATTTACCAAGTTGGTTTCTTTTGTGTTACATGATTGTTAGTTTCTGTTGCTTTGTTTATTACATTATGTAAAGTTAATTTCGTTTTGCTTTACATGATTTTAGGTTTCTATTGCTTTATTGTATTTCATGTGTTTGAGTCATAAATCTTAGAGATTGAAATCTAAAGCTTTTGATTCTATTTTATGTGTTAATTTTGTTTGATTTGGTTTTGCAGATGCAAGATGTATCCTAACATGAGCTTCTCGGAGAAAAACACGATAGAGCCACTAGTTCTTGGAGTTGCGCCGACGAAGGAGAACTTCAAGGTTGTAGAGATGGACGTGGCCGTCGCTTCTTTGAGAAAACCACCACGGAGCCACTAGTAAGAGCGTCATCCAGGTCAAAACTCGTATCGATTAAGCAGTTGGACAAGGTATCGAATATGGTGGCCATTTTTAAATTGATGGGTAAGATATTGGATATGGTTGTATTCTTTTTTTTTTTTTTTTTAAATATGTGATGATCCTTTATAGCAGATCATTCTTTGTAGTAAAAGTGTTTGATGGATTACCTAAACAAAAGTTCGAGGTGAAAAAATTGAAACTTACATCTTTTCAGGTTTTTACTGAGTTAGCATGCTTCTATCTTGCTCAAGTGGACAAATTTTCTGTAGTTTCCTTTGCTAAAATACTTGAGTGTATCCAGATTAAATACATTAAGTGCCATTAAGTGATTATTAGTATTTATTCCATGGATTGCTGTGTGTTGACGGCTATCAAGTTCTTTTTAGCCTCTTCTGTATAGCTTGTATAAAAAGCTCAACCAACCACATTATGAGTCAAAAAAAAAAAAGAAAAAAAACTACAAAACATAGACCTTCAGGGTTTATACTATCAGTAGGTTAGTTTATAATTTGCCCAAATCAGTCAAACTAACAAAAGTGTATTTAGCAAAGGCTTTAACGTTGTTTTAAAGGATTTCACAATATAATATAGAAGCTTATAAAAAAAAGTCAAGTGGCATATGCGTTAAAACAAAATACAATAAAACTTTTATAATTATGCATTAGACTGTTGTTAGTATGCTAATTATCATTTGGTTGCCATATGAAAGTTGAATCATTAATTGCGAAGCATTTTAGATGTTGTCCTTGTAAGTTAAGCTCAATGGCAAGTGCAAGTAATTAATTAATTTCTGTTTTTTAACAGTTCAATTTTATATGTTAATAAAAAATCCTTTAAAAATATCCCATCCCATAAATTAATCTGTGAGAAAATAAATAATTCCCTTTTGAGTTCATTTCATTTTATGCATTATATTTGTCTGTTTAGCCGAAGGATAAATCTTCTTTCGAATATTACATTTCTTGTAATTAAACTATTATTTCCTATTTTTTAAATGTTCTCCCCGACTTGTTAAAACAACAAAATAAAATTCTTTAGCAGAGAAAAAAATAGCAGAATGTGAAAAAAGCACAAAACCCACCGATACAGGCTGTTGGGCTTTAAGAATCTGATTATCACAAAGCCCATCTTACATTGTCTCCCAAAATTCTCCCTTGCCTCGCTTCCCATCTTCCTCTCTCTCTCTCATTCTTCCATCAGTAAGCTTCGTTCTTGTACAGAAATTTGGATTGTTGATAGCAGCAGTTGATGGAAATTCAAAGTGAAAAAAGCCTTTTTCTTTTGTTATATTTGCAGGGAGGAAGAGCTCAGTGTTACGTGTGCATATGTGCATAGTCTAGGATTTAAGAGTGAGCTATGTTGGGTTTAATATTTTAAGTGAACTTATATATTAAATTAATTATATAATGGGCTGTTAAAATTAAAAATATTTTAAGTAATCTAATTTCGGACTTTAAAAACATACATTGAGTATGGACTTAAAAATCCAATACAAGTTAAATTAGGTTTTATAAGAGCCTATTTAACCTAGTATATAAATCTAGTATATAAAGGATATTAGGGATATAGTCGATTTCAGTTGTCAATTTGTATTGCCTAATACACAAAGTAAATTAGTGAGACGACAAATCAAATCTCATAAGCACTCAATCTTTTAATCGACTCATCACTCATGGATTCGAGGATGTATCTATGATTTTTTATTTATTGTTCATTATCCAACGGTTTGCATGCAATTCTTTGAATTGAATATAAGTTATTGTATCGAGATGAATCGAAAGATTGGTATCAAAACGGTCATGCTTAAATTGTTGGGTAAGAATTATAAATATTTTTTAATGGATTAATTTGGTAATTTCGCTTAAATTCCATGGCTATTTTTATCCTTTTCTCGATTACATGTGGACATTACTTTGCTTGGATTCTGTAAGCAGTAAAAAAAATGGCCTTTGTTCTTTTGTGATTGATAATATTTTGCTAGCCATGACGTTGTTGTGTTGTTCATGGCATTGGCTAGCTAGTGTTTTTGGTTTTTACCTTGCTATTATTTGGATTTCGTGGTTACAAGGTTCACACTATTGATGCTTGGAAGACTTCGGTGATTTTAATTTATTAAATTTCAATGATTTTATTTATTAATTATTATTATATTTACTAATTTACTCAATTTTTAGAATGGGAATGAATTTTTAATTGATATTGTTAATTAATATTATGTGTTTGTCCATATTTATTGAGTAAAATATACGGTAATATTTTATAATAATAAACACAAATTAAGTTTAAATTTGGTATTATCATATTTTTGTGATGTTTACTATTCTCTAAATAAATTAATTGAAACATATGTTGCCAAAGTAACCTCTATTGTATAGTTGATTTATTTAAAATATTGAGTGTATGTATTTATTATTTATGCGAGTAGTACCATGTGAATAATAAATCGGTCCAAAGAAAGACTTATTTTTTGACAGGATTAATTATCAATATTTGATTTCTGCATTGAGACTACCACTTACAATTGATATTTCTGTCTAAAGACTAAGTATCAATATTGTGCTAGGTATCTTTTTTTGGGGCTTGCCACTATTTGAACTGATCAAGTGTGTTTTATTGTGAATAATATGTAAGCTTAATACGTATTACTTTATTCTCTATTCAGCTAATGCTTCTACTTCTATAATATTTGCAAACATTAATTAATCCCAGTGCTTAACGGCACAAACTTCAAGATTTAGAAAAAGAACATTATGATTGTTCTCGGTTGTATGGATCTTGACCTTGCACTTTGGGAAAAACGGCCCCCTTCTCTTACAGATCAAAGTTCCATTAAGGATAAGAGGGATTTAGAAAGGTGGGAACGTTTTAATCGCATGAGTCTAATGACCATGGAGCGTGCAATTCCAAAAAATTTAAGGGACAGCATGTTCAATGAGGTTAATGCTAATAATTTCCTTAAGGATCTTGAAAAGCGCTTTGCCAAAAGTAAAAAGGCTGAAACAAGTTTGCTTTTAGCTAAACTTGTTTCAATGAGGTATAAAGATCAAGGGAATGTAAGGGAGTACATCATGGAGATGTTTGATATTGTTTTAAAATAAAAGGCATTAAAGCTAAAGTTATCTGAGGACTTACTTGTGCATTTGGTTCTAATCTCTCTTCCTATATAATATAGTCAATTTAAAGTGAGTTATAACACTCAAAGTGTGAAATGGTCTCTCAATGAGCTTATTGCTTATTGTGTGCAAGAATAAGAGAGGTTGAAAGCAGATCAGACAAAAAGTGCTCACTTGGCAACTACCTCTAAGGATAAAAAGAGGAAAGGAAGCTGCAGTAAAAACACCACTAAAGAAAGGGCAAAAGAAACAGGATTCGAAAATCACCTATTACTTTTGCAAGAAAGGTGGAAATATGAAGAAAGAGTATCCTAAGTACGCCAACTGGTGTGTAAAGAAAGGTACACTTCTCACTTTGTTTTATTCTAAACTTAATTTGACTTTTGTACCTATACACACTTTGTGGCTAGATTCAGGTGCTGCTACTCACATTAGTGTGTCTATACAAGGTTGTCTGATAAATCAACCACTAAGTGATGCTGAAAGATTCATTTTTATGGGTGATGATAAATCAATTAAAGTTAAAGCTATAGAAACCTTTAGGTTGTTATTAAAGATTAGTTCTTATTTGGATTTGAAAGAGACTTTTGTTATACCGTCATTTAGACGGATTTTGGTTTTTATTTCTGCTTTGGATAAATCTGGTTATTCTTGTTCATTTGGAAATAATAATTTGTCTTTTTTAAAATTCAAATGTTATTGGTATTGGTTCTTTATCTATGAATGACAACCTATGTTTATTGGATACAATTGTTTCATATAATGAAACCTTGCATACCAATTCTCATGGAACAAAACGAAATTAATAAATAAGGATTCTACTGCATTATGGCACAAGTATTTAGGTCATATTTCTAAACAGAGAATTGAAAGGCTTGTGTTTGATAAAATTCTTGATCCCCTTAATTTAAAGGACTTTCAAGTCTATGTTAAGTGTATTAAGGCGAAACAAACAAACATAAGGAAACTAGGTGCCAAAATGAGTTATGAAGTCTTAGAACTAAAACATACTAATATTTGTGGACCATTCCTTATAGCTTTTTGGAATGGGCAACAGTATTTTATTACGTTCATAGACGATTATTCTCATTATGGCTACCTATATTTGATTCATGAGAAGTCTCAATCACTAGATTTTTTAAGATTTTCAAGGCTGAGGTTGAAAACCAACTCGGCAAAAGGATTAAAGCTGTTAAATTTAATCGTGGTAGTGAATACTATGGTAGATATGATAGATCAGGTGAATAACATCTAGGGCCTTTCGCTAAATTCCTAGAGAAATGTGGTATTGTCCCTCAATACATAATGCTAGGTAATCCTAGCATGAATGGTGTTAATAAGAGATGTAATAAAATGCTTTAGGATATGGTAAGAAGTATGATTAGCCATTCAACCTTACTAGAATCCCTCTGGGGTGAAGTAATAAAGACTGCAGCATATATCCTTAATAGAGTTCCAAGCAAAGCAGTAGCTAAAACCCCTTATAAACTCTAGACAGGTAAGAAGCCTAGTATTAGGCACTTACACATTTGAGGTTATCTAGCTAAGGCAAGGCCATACAGGCTATATGAAAAGAAATTGGACTCAAGAACTATAAGCTGCTACTTTATTGGATACTCTGAAAGGTCAAGGGGTTACAAAGTTTATGATCCCATAATTCGATCCTTTTTTGAGACAGGAAATGCCATTTTCTTTGAGGAAGTTGAGTTTGGAAAGGAAGATAAGGTCAGAAACACTATATTTGAAGAGGAATTTATTTCTCTTCCTACAGTTGCTATTAACAATGGTCAAATTCTTATACTTGACATTGTTTAAGAAGCAAATCAAGATAACTAAGATAATGTTAATGAATTCCTTATCCAAAATCAGAAGTTGCTCCTGAAGAGCAAACTCAACAACCTCAAGAGCAAATGCCATTAAGAAGATTTACTAGGGAAATGAGAAATGCAATTCCAGATGGTTACATTATTTTTCTCTAAGAACATAAGGTTGACATAGGAGTGATGGAATATGATACAATTAACTTTTATAAAGTCATCTAGAGTTCTAATTCTCAAAATTGATGCCATGAATGATGCGATAAAGTCTATGAAGGACAATGACATTTGGAATCTCATCGAATTGCTTGAAGGTGTGAAACCTATTAGTTGTAAATGGATATTTAAAACCAAAAAGGATTCAAAAGGCAACATCGAGAGATATAAGGCTCATTTTGTTGTAAAAAGGTTTTACTCAAAAGGAAGGCTTTGATTATAAGGAGACTTTTTCTCCAGTCTCATCAAAACACTCCTTCAGGATTATAATGGCATTTATGGCTCATTTTGATCTTGAGTTACATCATATGGATGTTAAGACCGCATTTCTCAATGGTGACATTGACGAGACAATTTATATGATGCAACTAGAAACTTTATATTAGGTAATCCAAAGAAAATGGTTTGCAAATTAAAGAAATCCATTTATGGACTCAAGTAAGCTTCCCATCAATAGTATCACAAATTTCATCAAGCTATCATCTCGTTTGATTTTGAGATGAATCCAGTTGATGATTAGATATACTATAAGTTCAGCGGTAATAAATATATTTTCTTGGTATTGTATGTCGATGATATATTACTTGCTAGTAGCGATATAGACTTATCGCATGAAACTAAGAGATTTCTGACTAAGAATTTTGAGATGAAAGATCTTAGTGATGCCTCTTTTGTGTTGGGTATACAGATACATCGAGATCGCTCTTGAGGCATCTTTAGGTTATCACAAACGAGCTATATTAATAAAGTTCTTAGCAGATTTACAATGAAAGACCGCAAACCAGGAGATACCCTCATTGCTAAAAGGGATAAATTTGGTCTCAATCAATGCCCTAAAAATGAAATTGAAATAAAAGAGATGCAAAAGATTCCCTATGCATTAGCAGTAAGAAGTCTTATGTATACATGCGTCTAGATATTATATACATTGTTGGGATGTTAGACAGATATTTGAGTAACCCTGGAATGGATCATTGGAAAGCGGCCAAATGGGTTATGCAATATTTACAAAGAACTAAAAGACTACATGCTAACATATAAAAGATCAAAACACTTAGAAATCATTGGGTATTCTGATTCTAATTTTGTGGGATGCCAAGGTAGTAGGAGATCCACTTTAGGCTACATTTATGTGCTAGCTGGGGGAGCAATTTCTTAAAAGAGTGCTAAGTAGCAACTCATAGCTTTTTCCACTATGGCAGTTGAGCTTATAGCTTTTTATGAGGCATCTAACCATGGAATATAATTCCAAAACTTTGTCACAGGGCTACGAATTATAAATGACATTAAAAGTCCATTAAAGATATTTTGTGACAATAAATTAGTTGTGTATATTCCAATAACAATAGGAGTTCTACAAAGTTGAAGCACATTGATATCAAGTTTCTTGTTATTTAAGAAAGGGTTCAAAGTGGCCAAGTGTGCATAGAACATATTGGCACGAACTCCATGGTTACAGATCCGCTTACTAAGGGGTTACCACTTAAAGTGTTTCATGAGCATACTGTTTATATGGGTGTTAAACTATTGGATGATATTTTGTTTTAGTGAGAGTTTATATTTGGATGTTCTTAACTTTAGACACACTTTTGTATTTATTTTTGCAGAATGAAGTACATGATTTGTTTTGTACTTTGAGTATGTTTGCATGTTATGATTATAATATGATCTCATAAGGAATAAAGTAGGACCAATTGAAAATAGGCATTTGAAGATCACATTACATGTAATTTTCATGCTACACATCCATATTAGATCTATGTCATTAAATATATTGGTATGTGTGACCATTGATGGGTCGAGTTATGAATTAATGTAACAAAGACCGCTTTGATTCCATGCTAATATATGAGATAGACCAGATTGTAATTAAGGAGATGTTTTCAAGATATGATAGCTAATTCAGTGCGCACATAAAGTAATATAATTAACTCAGGATATAATATGTAGCCTAAGTGGAAGATTGTTGGATTTAATCTTTTAAGTAAGCTTACATATTAAATTAATTATATAATGAGCTATCAAAATTAAAAGAGTATTGTAAGTGATCTAATTTCGGGCTCTAAAAACATCTATCGGGTATGGGCTTCTATTGTGTAGAAACCCAATACAGTTTAAATTGGGTTTTATGGGAGCTTACTTAACCTATTATATAAAGGATGTTAGGGTTTTGGTCCCTGAGTTAAATTTCAGTTGTCAATTTGCATTACCCCATATACAAAGCAAATTAGTGAGACGACAAATCAAGGCTCAAAAGCACTCAATCCTTTAATTGGTTCATCAATCATGGATTCAGGTATGCATCTATAATTTTCTATTTATTCTTTATTGTCCAATAGTTTGCATGCGGTCCTTTAAATTAGATACAAGTTATTTATATCGAGATAAATCAAAAGATCTAACAAGATAGAGATAAGTGAATCTATGAAGCCTAGCAAGGAGACGAAGGAGATTAGTTGGAATATTATTTGCATATAGAACCATATGATTCTAGCTTTTTGATGATTTCAAATGCAAGTTAGTTAATTTTTCTATTTTTTGACGGATTTAGACCTTGCTCACTTCAAATAAATGCATTTTTTTTTTCTGATTGTTGTTTTGGTCAATTACGTAGGATTCCATTTTGGTGGGTGGTTGCTATAATTAGAAGCCACATTGCAATGTAAGATTTATCTTATCAGTTGTTATTTTTTCCATTGTCTATTTCGTTACTTTCCCTCCAAATGATTGATTAATTATGGGTCACTGCAATTTGTGGTATGCATTTTTCCTTACTTGAAATTAAAATAAGCTTGTGATGCTTATATTGCGATATATCATGGCTAACCTTGAAATTTTTCCCTTGGATATAAATCGCTTTTTTGTTTGTCCAAGTCCATTTTGCTAATAACTTTGGTCGATCTTTATCATTTCAATTAGTTTGTTTGGTGTGTGCTTCACTTTGCCAGCAGAGGATGCTATACTCTATTGACTTCAATTTATTATTTCAAAGGTATATTGACTTTTTTTTTCAAAAGAGCAATTTAGTTTTATTTTCTATACGAAACCAATGTTTTGCCACGGCTGGATGTCAGAATTAGAGTTCTTATAAGAGATAGGTTTTCTCAGTTGATTCAAAGTGCAGTTCAAAGAAATTATGCCCATGATAGTAGCAGTACCAACAATATGCTGTCATGGCATTGAAATTTTTTTTTGGTTATTCTACTTTTTTGGTGATTTATGAGATCAGTTGGACGAAAATGATGAAGTCTTGCTAAATGTGTTGGAAACTAAAATTTTTTTGTCAAATCGCTGAAATTGGTGTTATACTATTCAATACCCAAGGCCTTAATTATTTCAAGCACATGATCCTCTTAAATAATTTTGAACTGATTATTTATTTCACAAAAATAAATTCGTCCCAAATTTTGACTCAATAAGGTCCCATTTTCAGGTGGAAGAAACTAGGGAAAATTTTTTATCACTTCATAAGTGTATTAAAAATAATTGGAGTTGAAAAGATTGTAATTTTTTTGCAAGGAATAAGAGAATGCTCATCAATAGCTTGACGCGACCAAGATCAAAATCTCATGGCATGGAGAGTTTGCTTGAGATTAAATATTTTGAGAGCACAAAAATGTAAATGTGCTATGCTTAGCAAGAGAATCATGCTCAAAATAAGAAAATTTTATTGGGATTTTGAAATCTTGGAAGATGGATTTTTGTGCAGTGACCTACAAAGGCTACTTTTTTTTTTTTTTATGCAAAATGAATGACCCTACTTCCCACTCATATATATCTGGAATTAAATTACAGTCCTATTCAACCTCCCATTTTTTTGTGCAATGTGCTTGAGCCAACAAAAATGAGATATTTGTCCTTGCATTTTCAGCTATCCTCGAACTATATATAGTTTCTTGTGTTGGTTCATATATGCCAATTTTGAGGTAGGCCAGATAGATGGAAATGATTGATTCATATTGTCGATCGAAGAAGTTTTAGGAGTTTTTATAATGTTTTATTTATTTATTTATTTTTTTATATTATGTAATATTATGTATGTTTCAATTTTTTTTCTATATTATTTTCATAGCATTTATAAAAGTAGAACATAACCCAATTTTGTTACTAATTTGAATTTTACTATTTATTATAAATTTAATATCATCAATTCATACTTTTTATATAGTATGGGACTTGTACACACGTACACCTAGTATTAATATATAGCTATAACAATAATATACACATAGCAACTAACAAATAAGATCTACGAGCACCTCAGCTCTAAAGTGTTGTTTTGGCTTCATAGCAAGTATCAAATTCTTTTAGTTTCTAATACCATTCAATTAATTATTCGAATGGCTCAAGTTTTCTAGGTGTAAAGAATTTAAATTTTCTTATAATTATTTTATTCACAATATGGATATTTATACATGTAGGGTTTTAAGTATACTAGGAAACTCTTTATAATAGGAAACATCCTATTAGGAAGCATCCTAATAGAAATATAACTAGAATATTATAATTCAGGAAATCATCTAAACTAGGAAGATAAGTACAATAAAATTTTTTAATGATATATATCTAAAATGAATAATAATATTTCAGCTCATATAATCATATTAAAATTTGGATTAGATCAGTTCACTGGACTAGAACATAACATCCGCGTTTTATTAGAAGAGTTACATTCTATTGTCCCCTTACAAGTTGTACATGAGAGATTTTCCTAGAGACTTGTCACTCAATAGGAACATTTTGTCATGTAAGGAAGAGAGCCAGGCATGGATCAACACTTGATCAAGAAAATTGCAAATTTTTTTTGAAAACAAGAAAATTGCAATTTAACTTGATAAAATTGGGAGTAAAATTGACACATAAGTTAGAACAGATAGACTAGAATAGAACATGAGAGATAGAATAGATCAAATGAGAGTAGAAAACTTCCAAAATAAGAAGGAATACTAGAGTAGGATAGAACATGATATAGAACACTGACAGAAACTGAATGAAACAAAACAAAAGCAAACTCATTTTTTATTTTTTCATGAAATATATTAAAATAGACTATAATAAAATATGAGATAAAACAATAGAAAATAAAATGAGAAATAGATCAAGTGAGGGCATAGCTCAAAATTCAAAGATTGGAGGAAAAACAGTTCAAATCATATCACAATTTGAAAAAAAAAGGCCTGGGTGATTAGACCTCTTACAATTTCAAGAAATTTTTGTCATCACCAATTAATAGATTTTCATCATGAAAAAAAATAAAACATAGACTTTTATCCTATTAAAAGTCAAAGAAAAAATTGCGTAAGTGGTTAAACTTCTTGAGGCTTTAAAGAAAATAAGGATGCTATCATCAATTTATAATGAAAGTCAAGAAATAAAGTAGATTTTTATTGTGAAAATTGAAAGAAACAAATAGATTTTTATTTCATTGAAAATCAAAGAAAACACAATAAAAGTTTTCATAAAGAAAATAATTCACGGAAAGAAGAAAACACGATCATAGATACTCTATCTATAGGATGAGAGGAAACACAGGACTCAAGGGTCAATTAGATTACTTATAGCTTTAATACTATGTGAAGAATAAAATCCTCTTACAATTATTTTATTCACAATATGGGTATTTATACATGTAAAGTTCTAAATATATTAGAAAATTATTTACAATTAGAAACATCCTAATTGGAATATAATCAGAATATTACAATTCAGAAAATCAACTAAACTTGAAAGATAAATACAATCAAATCTCTTAATAATATATATCTAAACTAAATAATTATCTTCTAGCTTATCTAATTGTATTAGAATTCGGATAAAATCAGTTCATTAAACTAAAATATAATATGAGATAGAACAGTTGTGATATATCAAAATAATTGTATTATATTATATCTCTATTCAGATAAAATCAGTTCACTAAACTAAAATATAACATAAGATTAAACAGTTGTGATATATCACAACAGTTGTATTATGTTATATCTCTATTCGGATAAGATCAGTTCACTAAACTAAAATATAACATAAAGTTGACCTGTTGTGATATATCAAAACAGTTTATTATGTTACATCTTTATCGTTGGAAACTTCCAAAAGTAAGAAACCTGTTCTTATCGGGCCTATAATGCATGAAAGTAACGTTGCAGTTTTGTTGCTAAAAAGTCATCAGGTAGTTGACAAAATTTCTAGCTTCGGATGTCTCAGCTCTCCACTCTAAAACTTTGCTAATGTAGTATATAGGACGCTACTCGTTTCCTTCTTGTCGTAACCAGATTGATTTGGCAACTGCATATGCCACATGCGCTACTTATAAAGTGTTTCACCTTTGATTGCTCCATACGGTTGTTGTTCTAATTGAGCACGTCTATAGACAGTGTTTTGAGTCATAAAGATTTTGAGTTTGAATTAGATAACTTTTTCTTTTCCACTGTTGTTGATTCAAAAGAGACTCCATAAATACCTGTATTAAGGACATAAGCACCCCTTTTTTTATTACCACCTTTAATCATATCTTGGTCATGCTTTAACAAGACTTATTTTCATGATTTCTTGATAAAAATAGAGATTCGTTTCTGTTTTTATAATTTATTTTATGGAGGATTTTCATTACTGGATCACAATATAGATTATTGAATGGATTTTGAGGACGGAGTAAAATTTTTTAACAATATTTATTTTGTTCTGACTTTTTGTACAAAGATAGTACGCACTTTCCAGGTAGCTATGCAAAAAAAAAAAAGAACTAATAGATTTTCATTTCTCATAAGCATAAATTTCTATTCCAAGTATATAGTAAATGGTGTAAAAAGAATTAAAAAATAATAAAAAATAATGCCATTTTAGTTAAAATTGAGCAAATTAACAACAAATTGAAAATCATGCACTAATTTGATCTAAAAGTTAACTTTTTTGGCAAATTGATTAATTTAAAAATGTTTGATTGCTATTTTAGACTCTAAACTACTTTATAGAAGGGTTAAAAAAATATAAAATTAGAAAATACGTAAGATTGTGCGAAAACTTAACTACACTAATAGAGTGACCCTTTTTGTTTAGATAATAATCATAAAATTATATTATCTTGCATAACTAAATTGAAAATCACATGCAAAATTAATCTAAAAATAAAAAATTCGGCAAATTGATTATTCTCAAAATGTTTTGTCATTTAATTATTTATTAAACTTTGTACATGTCAAATGATAGTAGTATATATATATATATATTTAGTTTTTTTCATCAAATAAAAAGTATAATAAAAATATTTGAGAGATGAAAGTAAGAAAATTATTTTATTTTATTTTTTTTGGCAACATTTGAGGGGGCTAAGGCTCCCCTCAGTCCCCCATAGCTCCTTCCGCCATTGATATTATTGTACTATTTTTTTCGGCTATCAGTTGCACCTCGCAAGCTCTTTAATTTTTGAGTAATGTTTCTATTTTGTTGCTAAGTTTCTAACTTTGAGAGTTTAGTTATATACATCCACTTTTGACATACTTTCATTTTTTTACCCATTAGATCAATTATATAAATTGATCCAATAATTAAAAGGTGAAAATATCCAAAAAGTGAAAATATAAAACAATTTTTCTAACTTTGGAATGACCCTAAGATCCCCGCACTAGATCCTACCGCCAATAAATTTCACGGCACTTCTGATTTTTTTTATCAAATCTTTTTTTTTAATGAAATGATAATTTTTTTATTTATCCTTTTTTGATGGGATATTATTATTTTTTTTCAATTTTTTTATAAAAATTTGTATTTTGAGATAGAATTTTTTAGTAAAAATCTGGATAATCCGATCCAATCTGAAAATTTATTTTATATTTTTAATTTATTAATTAAATATATAAAAAATTATTATTTCTTTTTAATTTGAGTTTTGTCTTGAAATTTAAGAATCTCTTTGTAAAATTTTATTAAAATTGTGATTTTATGTTTAATTATGATAAATTAATGTAAAATTTAATAATTTATAGGGTATAAAATAGTGAATTTTTTTAAATTATAAATTTAGATTGTTCGGTCTAGATCCTAACAATTTTTAACACTTTTTCTTTTCGTACTTCTTATTTATTAGAGGTAAGCAATCGATCGGTTCAGTCTAAAAACTTATCAAATTGAACTACATGGGCAAAATTGAATTGACTGCGTTTTTTAGCAAATTGAATCGAAACAACTGAACAAATGAAACTTTATATAAATTTTATTTTTTTATATAAAAAAGTTAAAATAATATAGTTTTAAACGTATAAAATGATATCATTTTGATAATTCAATTAACTTGTCTATTCGATTTTTACTGTTAAAAATCGAAACAATAAAATGATATCGTTTTTATGTTTTTATTTGCTTTAAATAGTATGTTTTGTAATATCTTTTATTAAGTGAAATATTTTTTAATTAGAATTTTTAATTTTTAATAAAAATTTAAATTTTTATATATTAGAAAATGATTGAATAAATTTAGTTTACCATACACATGTATTTTCGATCGTTGGATTAATAATAAAAAATATTATTTTTTAATCTGATAATTTTTAGTTACTGACTTCCGGTAAGTTGAACTTACCGAATGAATACTCTTATATATTTGCTTAATTTTAAATTACTCAATTTATTCAATATAATATTTAAATTGATAATTTTGTACCGTCTATATAAATGAATAAATAAAGTACGAAGATAAATAGTACCAAATATTTGATATATTTTTATCGAATAAGGGCAAAGGTGCTATCTTGTCTTGCTAATTTATTCCTCAGAGTTAATTTTTCCAAAACATTTCTTATTTAATCAAAACTTTAAAAATTTTTGAACCTAATATATCTATCTATTAAACAGATGAAAACACCATTATAATGTATGAGCATATGAGGTTCAATTTTTCAAACATTCTAATTAAATAAAAGCCTTAAAAAATATTTAGAGCAAATCAACTCTAAAATTTAACAAACACCTTATAATAAATGAACCCCGAGTAATAGAATATTAAGGCAAAATAACATCTTTGCCTGTTGAATATTAAGGCAAATAAGTTTTAACCTTCGGTGTTATTTATATATGTGCACTTTTTCATTTATATATAAAATTGTCAATTTTAGTAAAAAAAAATGTTACAAAATATACTATTTAAAAATATATTTAATTTAGCAATATATTTTCTATTTAGTAAAATTTTTCATTCAATGTTTTAATTTTTTCATTTAATAATATATATATATATATATATATATATATATATGATAAATTTTGAAGTTTTGGGCTCCGAAAATTTTCGAATATTTCGTGTTGAGCCGAATATAATTACATGTAAAGTCAGGCTATATATGAGATAAATTTTGGAGTTTTGGATTGTTAGGGTCAGGCTGAGTTTTGACTTGACCCGATATTCGTACACTTCCAATTAAAATAGAATATATATGAATTGAAAATAAAAGTACACATAAGTTTTATGTAAAAAAGATACTAAAAAATATTTTTTTTGAATGAAAATAAATAAAAAATGTGCATATGTACATAAAAAAACTGCTAATTATAAGTATGCAAACTAGTATTCAATATCAATATTTATTTCACATATTGCATATAATGTAGATATAATGTAGCATTTCATTAATAGTGCTAAAATAAATTTTAAAAGTTTTTAAAAAAAAATTAAGAGTCTGATTCAAATAGGTCACACAACAGATTGAGTTGAGTTTAAATCAAATTTTTTCGGTGAAATAGGTCGGGTTTATGGGTTGAATCAATTTTTGTCACCTCTATTTATAATGTAAATTAAATAATTTTTTAAATTACAGTTCAAAATAGATTTGAATCCAGTCAAAATGAGTAGTGTCATAAACATATTAAAAAACTGTGGGTCCGATTGGATTAGGTTATAACTTAAATGAATCAAATCATATAATATTATTTTTTTAAAAAATTCATTAAAAATAGAAAACATGCATGCATAATATATAAAAATAATTATTTTCATATTATATAAAAATCAGATATAACAAATACAATAAATATATCACGATCGAAATGAATTGACTCAAATGGATCATATAATAAATCGATTCAAATTTAAGTCAATTTTTTGAACCTAATCTCAACGGAATGAATAAAAAATTAATTATATTTAGATTAATTTTAAAAATATTAATATAAAAACTATATATGAATTTGATTTTAATATACAATTTGTTTAAAAATTTTATTTTAAAAAATTAAAAGCACAAAATTTAACACAAGATTAAAATTAAAATAAAATAATAATTATTTTACATATTTAATTAATAAATTAAAAATATAAAATTAATAAAATAATTATTATGTATGGGTCAAATTATTCGAATTTTACTCAAAAATTCAATTTGAACATTCAAAAATTATAAAA
>CANXYI010958667.1:0-19526 GCA_948208565.1 Hura crepitans | reverse complement strand
TTGAAATTTCTTCCCCAAAATGTCTTATAACCTGCTATAGCAGGTTATCCTTTTAATTTTAATTTTTAAATTTATTTTTTCTTTTCAATCTCACTATAAAAGTTTTTATTTTATTTCTAAAATTCATCAAAGCTGATATAAACAATTCGAAAATTTTTAGGATCTAATCCGAACAACTCGAAAATCATATATTAAAATATTTACTTTATTTTTTATCCTATAAACTATTACATATTATATTAATTCATCAAAATTGAACATAAAATCACTATTTTAACAAAAAATTACTTATAAATTCATTAAAATTCAACATATAAATCTCAAAATTAATATAAAATACAAATTTTTCATAAATTTAAGTAAAATTAAAATTAAAAAATAATAAAATAGTTTGATTTTACCCAATAAACATGAGTCAAAATCTGAATTTTTAAAAATATTTGAACCCAATTTAATTCAAATAACTCGAAAAATTTGAAAAAATCAATTCAAGTCGGTCAGGCTAAATTTTTTTGTATTTTTTAGGTTATTCATATCAAGTTAGTTAAAAATTTTAACATAAATCAATTTTGAATTGAATGAATTTATAAGTGAACTTTTACTAAAATAGTGATTTTATGTTCAGTTTTGATTAATTAATGTAATATGTGATAATTTATAAAATATAAAATAAAGTGATTTTTTTAATATTTGATTTTTGAGTTGTTTGGATTAGATGCTAAAAATTTTCGGATTGTTCGAGTTGTTTGGATTAGGCCCTAAAAATTTTCAAGTTGTTTGGATTAGGCCTCCATGAATTTTAGAAGTGAAATAAAAACATTATAGTGAGATCGAAAAGAAAAAATAAATTTATGAATTAAAATTAAAATATTAACATGCTATAACAGGTCATAAAGACTTTTTAGGAAAAAAGTTTCAAGTTCAAGAAATTTTTAGATATGAAACAAAATTAAAGGATATAATAAGTACAAGGTCAATAATTGCGTGACTAACTATGTAAATTTTTCTAATTTTAAGTATAATTATTTTAATAAATTTGTTTAATTAAAAAAATCATAAAAAAAACTATATTAAATAAAGTAGAAATATATTAAATTTTTTATTTAACTTTTTTCTAAATTTTATCATATAACTAAATTTCAATACTTCAATTTTGTAATAATTTATTATATTATTATTGTTAATTTATTTTTATATATATTAATTATTTACTCATTTTATTATTTTTATACAATTTATTTAACATGATATTACTCATATTATGTCATTAATTTTTTTATAAATGATTTTATTTAAAAAAATAAAAAATTTGATTCAATCTAGTCGAACTGATTGAATCATAATCTAATTGATTGTTTGATACGGTTCTAATAACATTGAGTAGGGGTGTGCAAATTTCGAATTTACCTGAATAACCCAATCAATCCGAAATTGAACCGAACCGAATTTTTAGGTTTTTTTCCTTTTTTAGGTCAGGTCGGGTTAAAATTTCGTTTTGAGATTTCAGGTATTTGGCTCTGTTCGAATTTCTTTAGAAAAATCGGAAATAACCAAACCCGAGCCAAACTTTTTTTTTTATTTTTAAGGATTAAAAATTAATTTGTGTATGAAACATATAGAGATGAATGTTAATATATTAGTCCCTAAACTTTTAACTTTAAAAAAAAATATGCCTAATGATCAAATCTCCAATTTTAACCCTTCAACAATTTTTTTTTCTTTTTCTTAGCTTAATTATTTAAGTATGTTTAATTAGTTTAATAAAATCATAAATATAATTTCTTGAATTATTAATTAATTAGCCATTTGAAATTTAAATATTTTTTCCTTATAATGAGAAAAATAAAAAATATAATATACAAAATATATTTAGTATTTTTTAAATTAGAGACTAAATTTTTATTTTTTATTGTTATATATAATTTTATTTATTAAAAAATTAGTTGGATATTTTTATTTTTTAAAAGAACTTGTGTTGTAACTTTTGGTTTGACTTGATTCTGGTTCCCAATTTAACCGAATTTTTTATCAGTTCAAGCCGTTCAATTCAAATTTACAGATATTATTTTATTTTTGAACCGAATCGGATCAACTCTTATTTTCGGTCAAATTAGTCCGACCGATCGATCCGATATATTTTAACAATAATGTCCTTACATAACATATTAAAAAAAAAAAAAATCTAACCCCGCAACTTGAGCTGGGACTTCTGAACCCGCAAGCTCTAGTCCTAATCCCCAGTTATCCAATTTCAATCCACTCCTAAATCAATAATTATTTTTAATCCAGCCCTACTTGAACAAAAAATCCTGCTTTACTTGACATTTAAATTAAAGTATTCATAACGTGTATAGTTATAAATATTGATTAATGACTATTAATTCTAATAGTCCCAACGCATATTGTCAGCATCCTAAGTTTACTCCTATCTAAAGCCGCCATTTTAGAACCTAAATATAAAAGAATGTAAAACATTAACGTGCCCCTCTTTCGCAAGCGCGTTACACATACTTCCTGTTCTGCTTTTGCCCATGTAATGTTAAAAATTAGGAACATCTAGAATTAAAATCGAAACCGAATTAAATTATTAAAAATTTAATTTATTTATTTTAATTTTTTAATTATTAAGTTTTTTATTTAATTTTAAATGTAAATTTAATTTAATTAATTCAATTATTAAAATATAAAAATTAAAAAATTTGAATTAATTTAATTTTTTTAGAATAATATCATTTTTATTTTTTATATATAAAAATAAAAATATATAAAATTTTAATTATTTTAATTCGATTGTACTTAACTATTAATTTATAGATTATGTCCTTATAAAAATTATATTTTTAATTCTTATGATCAGGTTATAAACTCTAATCAATTGCATACTCTCAGTTGAAAAGGTTATGATCCACGCGCTCTCTAGACTCGTGCTGCGAGCGGCGTCTGGATTTTCTTGCTTCGTTAATAATAACAATAAAATAATTATATTCTACACGGAGAAGACACGTCCACGGCTTCACGCAGCCCACTAGAAACAGGTGGGTAAAACCAGTCTTTGCTTATTACCTTCTAAATTGAAAGTTATATTTTTTTTCAGAAAAAAAAAAAAAAGAAACTTCTTCCCACCTGTAGCTAACGAATTTCTTTTATAAGTCAAATAATTTCTCCTATATTTGAATTCTCTTATTTTATTGCAATTAAACATCTTAACATATTTTCTAGCTCAGATTAGAGAGCCGTAATTTTAAAATCTAAGTTACATTATTTGACGTTAGAGACATAAATAAAAATTAAATTTTAATCAATTAAAAAAGTAATTAAATTTTTAATTATTGAACTATATACGATTTTTAAAATCTAATATATTTTAAATGAAAAGATATGCATTGTTTTAAGAAAAAAAAGCTGCTTAACATTTTATGTAATCAAACAAATTGTAAAACATATATAAATAATTTTTAGATTAAATTACAAAATTTAGTTCTGTCACATAACTCAATTGTCATTTGATTATATATAATTTTAAATATTAATTATTCAATTAAGAAGTGAATTTTTTTATTATATATCTCACACATGTTCGATACTTTCTTTTGCTATCACTAAATCGTAAAATATATAATTCGTAATTAATTATATTTTTTAAAAGATAACGGTAGAATCGATCTTTATAGTTATGAGATTAAATTTTATTCCTTATTTTTTATAAAAAAATATACATATTTAAAACATTTACTAAATTATTAGTTGAAAATTATTTTGTATAATAATGTATAATCATTTTCTCAAAAGTGTAATAATGTAGATTCAAATGGTAAAGGTGGCTTCATGATTAGAAGCAGAAGCAATGGGAAAGGAGGGAACTGAAGAGAACGAAAAATAATTGGGGCAATTGCGTAAATTTGAACGAACAGTGCAGAACACGTGGCTAGCATATGACTTTTTGATACGTCACCACCACTTCATATAAATCCCGACAAAATCGGATTCTTTTAAATACACGTCCCTTCTTTCTCCCCTCTCACACGAAAATTTCCTGGCTTTTACCCTTCTAACTTCGTTTAATTTCCGTTCAATTTCTACGGCGATTTTCTTTTTCTCCGTTTAATTTCTAGCTGATAACTACACGTTCCCCTTCTCTGTCCGGCCTTTTCTTTCTTATCATTAGGTTCAATTCATCCGAAGATCATGAATCCTGAATAGTAAGCTCTAATCTCATCCGAATTGAATATTTCACCGATGAATTTTATTTTGGCTTTTGCTTATTATCGAATAATTTGTGATTAAGATTTGATTAGGTTGGATCTGGATTTGATTAATTTTGTAATCAATTTTTGTAAATTTGCGATTTTTTAATTTGACGATTATTTGATTTGGTATTGATTTGATTGCTTAGATCTAGGTGCTTTGACCTTGGATCAGTTGACCCAGCCTACTTCTTCCTCAATTTTTCGATTTGTCATCTTATCTATAAGCAATTCGTTTGTTTTTGTTTCAAATTCGTTTTTCTTGAAATTCGCAGCGATTATTTGTTCAAGCTTTTGCTTATTGGAGATTCGGGTGTCGGCAAATCTTGTCTACTTCTTAGGTTTGCTGTAAGTTTTCATCTCTTATAATTAGATCTTCCTATTTCTTTAGTTGTTTTCGTTGTTTCTATTTGTATATTATGCCCGGTCGCGATGATGCAATCAACTCTAGTTACATTTTGCGTTGAAAATCTGAACTTAGTAGTTAAAGCTTACTTGGTATGGTTATGCTTTGCTTAAGACTTTAACTATATTCTATAATCAAAAGCATTAGCCGATTTTGCGGCACTAGTTGTGGAACTGAATGGTACCTTTTTGAGGCTGGTTAGTGGTAAGGATGAAGGTTTCTTATTGTAATTTTTTGGTTTTTGTAACCAGGATGATTCTTATCTGGAGAGCTACATCAGTACCATTGGAGTTGACTTCGTAAGTAGTTTTATATACATTTTAGTATTTGCTATTTGCTTTTGTTGTTGCTGCTGCGTACTGATTTTTCGTATTCTATTATGAGTGTAGAAAATCCGCACAGTGGAGCAGGATGGGAAAACAATTAAACTCCAAATTGTAAGTGATTATATCATACTATCGGCTTTTCATTTGGGTTGATTTGATTGCAATTATATTGTATTTTTTTGGGAGGCATTTTCAGCCTTGAAACTCCAGGGTTATGATAGTGTAGACCGTTTCATATTTTCTTCTGGACCCGGGGGCAGTTCTATAAGAATAATACGTTTATGCTAGGGTGTTAGTTATGACATGGCTTCAGTTAATTTACCCGGAATTAGATGCTTCATTTGATAGCTTGTCAGAAATTTCAAGTTTCTAAAATGTTGTCTTTCCTGTTTCAAATATCCAGTGGGACACAGCTGGGCAAGAACGTTTTAGGACAATCACAAGCAGCTACTACAGAGGAGCCCATGGCATAATAGTGAGTGCCATCCTTACTTATTTCATTTCATCAACATGTTAATATACTTGACATTGTTTTTGCTTCTCTAGCGGGAAAATCTCAATTTGTTTACCTTCTGCCTAGGTTGTTTATGATGTCACGGACCAGGAGAGCTTTAACAATGTTAAACAATGGTTGAATGAAATTGACCGCTATGCAAGTGACAATGTGAACAAGCTTCTAGTTGGCAACAAGTGCGACCTCACAGCGAACAAAGTGGTCTCTTATGAGACTGCAAAGGTAACATCAGTTGTCTGTTTGTCATATTTGCCTGCATTTTGAATTTTTTAAAAAAGGGGGTTTTAGGTCATTATACTGTAAACAAGTTATAGTTAGAAGCTTTATCAACAACTTATGTTATCCTTCTCCAGGCATTTGCAGATGAAATTGGGATCCCATTCATGGAAACAAGTGCTAAAAATGCCACAAATGTCGAACAGGCTTTCATGGCTATGGCTGCTGAAATCAAGAATAGGTACTAAAAAACACGTACCTTTTTTTTTCAATTATTTTGGAGAAGTAGGATAGAATCAAAATTTTCACTGGTTTAGGAGCATTCATGAACTGGATGTTCAACATGCACAGAGTTTTTCTATAGATTTTGACTTGCTTTTGTATATGCACGGCGTAATTTCAGTCTATAATCTCAGTTTAGATTGGCGACCCTTATGGTTTTTGGTTGTTATCTGCAGGATGGCAAGCCAACCGGCAATGAACAATGCAAGGCCCCCAACTGTGAATATTCGAGGACAGCCCGTCAATCAGAACGCTGGTTGCTGCTCTTCATAGAAAAGGGGAATTGGTTTTGATGAACTTGTGATGTTATGCATGACTCTGGCATGTAGAACTAGTTTTATATTAATGCTTAGAAAAGAAATGATCTGTTATAATTTGCTCTTTCTTGTCAGTTCAGTACTGTTAAAAACTTCCATTCTTTTAAATGTAATTTGATTTAAAGAAACATTTGTACAAATTAGGAATATTGGCGAATACCGGTATTTACCTTCTTTTCCATATACTCATCCCACAGGTAATACTTAATAGTGCATTCTTAATGTTTCTTTTCTTCAAATTCATGTATTCAAAATGCAAAATCTAGCTGTTTAGACGAAAATCTGAGCGAATACACGAGTAAAGATTACAAGTTGGAGGCCCTTTTGCTGAACAATGTACTCCTCTAAAGCAAATATAAGCCACAACTTAACAAAACTGTAAATCTTTTCTAGTCTTTAAACGGATGCATGTTTGCCTGGAATTTTCAAGGTTAAATTGAATGTGTCGATGATGGTGCACAGTAAAATTCCATTTTTAGATAATAATTTCCGGGCACATATTCCAGAGTTAAATTCATGATCTCCTCTTGTAGAAACTTTGTAAGCTTGTTAGCGAAGAACATTTACAACAGCACGGCAATTTCCATCCGTGGCATCTTTCACCCTATAACACTTGTGATGCTTGTAATGTAACTCCTTGGAAAGGCTCATTTTTTTCCTCTTAGCTTCCAAGCAGCCTTTCAGCAAACCATTTTTGCATTTTCTGGTGGTACTGGCGAAAACAATTCTCAGCAGTGCCCAGTTCATGTTTACATACATGCTTCATACACTGAAGCTGGTGGGGGAACCAAATTACTTCACATTCTTTAAATTGCCTTTCAAAATCACACTTTCTTGAGCAATGTAGTGCAGTTATTCGCGACACAATTGAATGAAAGCCCATGCCAGCCACACTTGCCGTTTGTTGATTTAACAAGTTCCTTTTGAATTCATGCGTCATATTTTTCAGATAAGGAAGAACACGGTTTCAGGTAATTCCTGCATTCTTTCTGATCTTGTTTCAACAAATTGACAAAAATAATAATCTTCCCGTATATGCTTATCATTCTCCTAGGAATTCATATAGCAGAGAAATAAATTTTGATTTGAATCTGCGAACTTACCAATAATCACCACACGAGCAAACACCATCTTTGAAATGATGAAACCTTACGTTATCTCTAATAATAATTTCTCTCCTTTCAATAGCTGAAATGTATTTTATAGCGCAATGACAATCCCCACACACTCTCAAGTTTTTGAACACCCTGATCGGAGTCCTCAATGGGAATTTGATAAGTCCATAAGCAATCGCCAGCTTCTCACTGTGCCTCAGCAAAAGCTGCTCTTTCTGCTCTTGCCCCACATCATGCAATGCACATTCAAGAGCTGGCACATATCCTGCTAGCTTCATTTTCTTCTCCAACTCACTGAGCTTCTCATGTATGGAATTTAACTCTGGATGAGCCCTATCACCGGATCTGAACTTGTGAACTACACTCTTAACTTCAAGCCAACTGTAACCAGGGGCCTTGACTACCCGTCTGCTTTTCATTGACCGCCAAACCCTGGCTACCTCATTCCATTCTTTCAAAGCTGCATAAACGTTTGCAAGCTGAACATAACCAGTTGCACTTGTTGGATCAAGATTAAGCAAGTTATTGGCTGCAAACTCGGCCATGTCTGCATTCTTGTGTATCCTACAAGCACCCAAAAGTGTTGCAAATATAGCAACATGAGGTTTGAAAGGCATTCCCTTTATCAAATCCACAGCCTCATCTAATTTACCAGCTCGACCAAGAAGGTCAACCATACATGTATAATGTTCTATCTGAGTTTTAACTCCATAATCACTCTCCATAGAGTAAAAATATTTAATCCCAAGATCAACAAGACCTGCATGATTGCAAGCCAATAATATTCCAATAAAGGTGATCCAGTCTGGTCTTATTCCTTCCTTTTTCAGTTCATCGAACAAACTTAAGGCTTTCTTACCTTGTCCATGCTGCGCATAACCACAAATCATTGCGTTCCAAGTCACCACATCCTTCCTCGTGAGATTGACAAAAAATTTCCAAGCATCCTCCAAGTCTCCACACTTGCAATACATGCTAACCAGCGATGTGCCTGCAGTTGTATCACTAGACAATGGCGACTTACAAACTAGCTGATGAACTTGTCTTCCCAACTGCAAGGCAGATAACTCACTACACCCCAACAAGAGGCTACTCAAGCTTGATGAATTTGGTCTGATGCCTAGCCCCAACATTGTTCTAAACAGCTTCACACCATCCTCAGCTCTAGAATTCTCAATATAACCTGCAATCATAGCATTCCATGTAACCACATTCTTCGTCGACATCTCTTCAAACAATCTCTCTGCTAACTCAACCCTCCGAAACCTCATATACCCACTTATCATGGCAGTCCACGCCACCACACTCTTAACTGGTGCCATTTCAAAAAAATTCTCAGCTGAATCAAGATCCCCACAGGCTATGTGCCCCGAGATCATAGCACTCCAAGTAACTACATTTTTATTGGGCATTAACGAGAACAAGTCCATAGCTTTATCCATCTGGCCTTTCTGGGCAAAACCTGATATCATAGTGTTCCAGGAAGCTGTATCTTTATTGGGTATCCTATCAAAAAAATGTCGCGCTGTTACCATGTCAGAATTATATACATAACAAGCTAACAAGGTGTTATAAGAAACTGTGTCTGGTTCAGGTATTCTGTCGAACAGTTGGCGGGCTTCATTGATTTTCCCGCGCATTTTTGGATATGCAGCTAAAATTGAGTTCCAGGAAACTGTCGTTTTAACCGCCATGTTATGGAAAACCGCGAGAGCAGAATCCAAGTCACCGGATCTAATATAACTAGTGATGATTTGGTTTGACAAGATGACATCACTAGATTTATAATTGACAATGGTGGGTCTCGCAGACATACTATCGGCAGGGACCAAGTGGGTTTTTGGTGTTGAGTTGGATTCATTGTTAAGTTTGGGATCTGGGTTTTGGAATGTGGAGAGAGAAAGAGAGGATGTTTGGTGTTTGGTTGGTGAGAAAATTCTGAAGGAAGGAAGGGAGAGCAGGCGTCGTTTTCTTGAGAAAGTATGCATTGTTGATGGTCAGAAAATTTATGAGTATGACGAGTATTAGGAGTGGGTAATTTTACCTGCATGGACGAAGTTGGAAATTGCAGTGGAAATTGAGAAAATAAGATGTATAGTAGACCAAAAAAATGATATATGTTTTATACCTCTTAAATTTATTCGATTTTAATTCTCATCACTATTTTCTATAAATATATATATTAAAGTGCAATATTATTATTTACCTACCAGAATATTTAAAATTTAAAATATCATTAAAAAAATCTAATTTTTTTTAGCAGTAGGTCTATTTGAAGAAGATGAAAAATTAGGTATTTTAGTATTTTAAATTTTTTTAATTATGCTATGAGAGCCGCATATAATAGACAAAACCCAAGTGTATGAACATGGCATTATCAAATCAATTAACAAAAAAATATCAAATTTAATATAACATTTGTTGACAAAAAAAAAGTAATATAACATTTAAGTACAAGACGTACTACTCCAGTTTTAGAGATATAACATTGCTCTAAATTTTCTTTAAGAAAAAAATTGCTCTAAATAAAAACAAAATAACAATATTGCAATTTCCTAAAATGCACGGTACCCATTAAATCTAACAATTAAAATTTAATTCTTATTTTTAATATTCGGTTAATATTAACATATATCTTATAATTATTCAATTTCGAAAAATCTCATGAAGATTTTTGCACTTTCTTGCCTGCCTGTATTAGTATGATTGGTTGCAGAGGTGATTTATGAAAATTAGAGAAAAATTAGTAGGACGTTATGATGCAGATTAAGTCATCAAAATTCTTGTTCAAGTTCCAGCAAATTCTACTTGGCAATTAGTCAAACTACCGTCTCTTTCAAACTTATAGATTTGTTGTCCATTCAGCAAAAATATGAATTTGATCTGACAACACAAACAACAGATACACAATAACTTAAACAATTATCAATAAATACAAAATTTGATGTACCACTCCAACTTGATGATACTCATCAACTACACCTCCATTTTGTAAAGTCAGGTTTCCTCATTTAATTAGGGAACAGCATAGAGTACGTAAACCAGCAGCTCCACAGATACAACCACAGGTCAATTTGAAAAATGGATTTGTTATGCTCTTAAAATAACATGTATCAACACGAATAAACGAGGCAAAATTCTACAAATGCTTTTGACATTTAAAAACCAACAACTCTCATTCAATTTTTTTTCTCTTGAAGCATTAATGAAAATTAAGTATTAAGAAACACAACAGGCAGAATTTTGAGTAAAAAAGGGACTACAAAGAGCTCATTGGACCTCCTAATACAAACCAAAACTGATGCCACTACTCAGTTCAAGACAATAATAATGACTCCATATTTCCCTAATTTAAGACGAAAATGAAAGGGTATGCATGCATAACAAAGTCGACAAGGAATCACTGGCAGATAAACCCCTGGAGGAATATCTAAAATTTACACCCAAATGACTAAATGTTTAACATGGTTTATGCAGGAAAATCCCATTTCCCCACTCAGACTCTCCAGCACATTGCTTAGGAATTCCAAACAATGGAAGACCGATCCCACCATGGAAGATGCAGAACGCTCTCACTTGCCGCCCAAGGAGGGGAACTGCCCTGGATCTTCAATTGAGGGCGCTGCCGCATCACGTACATGGCCACCATACCCGCCTCTTGATCCACGTCCACGGCCACGACCTCGGCCACCAGGGTTATAGTATCTCTCACCATCAGCAGGCTTCAGGAACTCATTTATGCTGAAAGACTACAAGCAGCAAATAACAAAAACAAAAAATAACGTTCCATCAAGGAATCGTTAAATCCTCATTAAAAATAAGGGGGAAATATGAAATAATTCCATAGCTTTAGGCAACCTTGAAAATGAAGATAAATTCATAGAACATATTTATAGCAAAGCACTGAAATTAAAGGAGACCAAATTCCATAATAATAAGCAAAAAAATGATACAGCTTCTTGAGAAGAATCAAGTGACGATAAATGATAATGTAAGCTTAATATACTGAAACTGCATCTATGAACTAGCATGCAACCTACACATCTGAAAACATAAATAGTTCTGGATGAATAAAGCTTCAGAACATTCCAAAACACGTGAAAAACAGAAAACTGAAACCAGGTAAATAGAGAGGAAAACATGATAAGTTAAAGAACATCCATACATGACCTAAAACCATGACAACAATTAAAGCAAAGAAAAAGTAAATAAAACAACAGGGAGCAAACCTTTTTGGTTTTATCATCTTTGTCAGCAGCATCTTTCCTTTTGTCCTTTTCTGACCCCTAGAAAAGATTTTACAAGAAAATGCACCTATTTAACCTTTTATCAATAAAAACAATAACAGATTCAAGTAAATATGTAATCAATCTTACCAGTTTGATAAATATGTCATCATTCCCCTTCTTATTAGAAAGCTGAAGCATAGAGCCAAACTCTTTCTCCACATCAACCTTTCTTTCCTCAGCCTTGTTAGAAAGCAAAGCCTTCCTTTTCTCCTCACGGATTTTCTCGTACTCTTCCAAAGTCATCTCCTACAAGCGTAAAGAATCAAATTGCATCAAACATCAGCATAGATTAGGAATTTACATGAAATTGTGACACTTCATGATACTTCAAAATTTAAAATGCAAATATTGAACAAATTAATCATTGATTAATAAACAATAGGATTATTAGATGTTAAATTGAACTAAAGTGATCGCTTTGCTGAAGCAATAACTGAACTGAATCTAAAAGAAAATCAGAAGAGCTCAAAACACAACTTCCAGAACAAGATAACTACCTTGATTGGCAACCCTGGAGAGCAATGCTTACTAGATAGAGTTTACACAAGAGCGAAGGCTAATAGTTGGGGCGAAAATGCAAACAGCCAGTAAAAACTTAGGCTGAAACCATGAACCCAGGTTTTCAACTATAATACCTGCTAGTTTGGAAAACAAACCCCAACCCCAACCGCTCATCTAGTTAAGAGATTCTCTAGATCAGTCGATCTATATTTTCTCTTACAAAATCCAGAATAGTAGCATGCACATCTAGAAAATAAGAACCACTGAAACAACTCGAACAGTGAGTCCACCAACATGTCCACAAACAGGTAGGAAAAGACAATGCACCTTGTCCTCGGGCTCCTTCTCTTCAGGCTCATTTGGAGGACTGTCCTTGCTGGCATCAGCAACCTCTTCTTCCCTAGGTTGCTTTTCAGTAACATTCTTCTCATTTTCAGCAACAATTTCCTCAGTTTCCCTTGATTTAAAAAAATACCAAAAATGTGAACAAGTTTGCTCTTAATTGGAAAAATAAAATAAAATAAAGCTCTGCTATATCAATTATTAATATTCTAGGAACTCCTTTGATTAGCAGTAAACTACTCACCGAGAAATTTCATCAGTAGGAGTTCCCCAATTACCACGACCAGCTCCCTCACGTTTTACCTCATTCCTATTATAAGCCAAAGAACAACCAGAACAAATTTTAGTGGTTAATCATGTAGCAGAGAGGTAGTTCACCGTATAATGACACTGCAAAGTAAATAAGAAATACTAACCCACGGCCAGTACCACTACGGCGATCATAAATCCTGCGAGGGCGTTCACCTTCTCCAGCTTCCCCATCGCTAAAACCACCTCTTCGAGGCCCACGGAACCCACCTCGAGGGCCACCGTAGCCACGCCTTTCGGAGGGCTTTCCGGTGTCTCCTTCTTCAGATTGTCTGTACCCTCCAGAAAATCCATTGTTGCTTCCGAAGGAAGCCTCATTGTTATTTGAATCTCGATTAAATCCACTGTTACCTCCGCGTCCACGGCCAGAGCCTCGTCCACCACCTCGTCCACTACCACGTCCACCTTCATTCCTTGCTTCTCTCACTGATTAAGAAGTCAAATGCATCAGCACCAGAAATCAATCATATCCACAATATGAAATTCCAACAAATTAGCACAATAGTAGTGACATCATTAAGTACGATAACCCAAACTGGAAAAACATTAACCCAAAAATTCAAATTTTGGAAATAATATTCTTTAAAATGTTTTGATTCAATGGAGTTTTCCCTTGACCCAACTGATTTGACCTAATGCTGTGGAGGGATACATGATGCTGCACAAAATTTGTTGCAAGGATAAATTAAAATTCAAACCGCAACTATGATGGCAAAACAATCATCCAGCAAATTCATTCAATTGAAAGGCCAAAATTTAAAAGGAAAGGGAAGATATTCGGGATTATGATTGGGGGGGAAGAGTTGTATAATTAAAAGAGAACAAAGTGCAGGCAACTTTCACTAGCATTAACACCATGTAAACAAAGATGGACCAACAGAAATGAATTTATTCATTCATTCAGTTAAAGGAAATGTGATAAAATATAAAGTAAATGGTAAATTTAATTTTTCTTTTCTATTTTTCCCACCCATTCAGCAACCAGACAGAAGATTAATTAAAAAAAAATCAATAAATTCTCACAAGTTTGAACTTCACAACATACACACAAAAAAAAAAAAACTGAAAAAGAACTCTCTTCTAACTATATATTCTTTGTTTTTATAACGAAAGAAATTGTCAAAAACAGTAACCAAAACCCTCGGTTTTGTTACAGCAAAGCTTTGCTAAAAGAGAACCAACAATGAACTTAAGAACAAACGAATGAGAGTAAATTAAAAAGAATCAGCGCTCACCAGCCTGAGCCGGAGGAGGCGGCTTGGTGGGGAGCTTAGCCGACTTAGCCGGCTGAGTTTGAGCTTGAGGCTGAGCAGGGGCAGACGCTTTTTTAGGCTTCTCACCAACCTTGAACTGAGCCGCCGCGATGAGAAATGAGGGATCCTCATTGTCATCGTCGCCGAGGAGATCGAAAGGGTTCATGGTTGCCATTTCTTACGATATCTGGATAAACAAAGAGAAACTAAAACCCTTGTATAACTCAAAAACAGCAACCAGGAACCCTCTAGAGCTTGTTTAAAGCCATGAATTGCAAACCGATCTTAAATCGAATGAATACTTGTCCGAATGATACAATCGGGCAAGGTTTATTTAGAAGGAGAGAAAATGAAGGAAAATTGGAAGATAGAGGAGAGAGCTTTGAAAGAGAGTGGAAAACCCTAGCCGGTGCGGCAGAGAAATGAGAGTGAGGCTCAACCTAATCTTAAAAGCCCTAGTGGGAATTTTAAGCTAGGGCACGCTGCATGTTATCAACTGTGGTACTTCTTGTTTTTTTCTTTTTTGGGGAAATTCTCCTTTTATTTTTCTTATATATAAATACAAGAAAATTCCCAATTTGCTAATTATTTATATTTATTAAAACAGTAGTAAATGATATAATTAAAAATATAAAAATAAAAATAATATTTTATTATTAAATATATTAAATAAATATATATTACTCGTTTAGTAAATTAAGTAGGGGACAAAGTTGAATTTTGGATTATAATGGAATCAAAAACTGAATTTCATAAAAAACTTTAAATTAAAGTTAAACCGAAATTTTATAAAATCGAATCAAATTATAAAATAATTGAATCAAACTTTTGATAAATACATCAAATAAATTTTTTTATCAAAATAACATAATTTTTCTATATTTATGTCAATTAAACCGAACTTAAGAAAATCGAACCAATTAATTGAAATTCTTAAAATTATTAATCAAAATCGAATTAAAAATTTTAAATTAAAACTGTTCTATTTGATTTTCAGTCATAATCCAATCATAAACTTCCCGTTAATTATAATATAAGAATAAAGTGAAATTAAATTTCGTAATACATGGAAAAAAGAGTAAAAATAAAATTTTTGCATCAATCAATTTGATACTTATCGGGTATGTGTGTGAATTGTGGAGTATTCATCTGGTGCGTTCACAATTTTTTCTCTAAAACGTGATTCATTATTTCTTCATATATAAATACAAAAAATATGCAGATTAAAAAAAAAAAGAAATTAACAATTTAAATTTAAAATTTTTAATTAAAGGGGTGAGATATTTATCGTCTAATGGGGTATGATAGCAAATCTTTAGAATCTGCGTTTGATCGGTTCGATTGGTTCGGTTTAAAAATCGATCAAAATTGAATAAATCAAATTTTTTATAAATAATAATTGAATTAAACCGATTAAATTTTTTAACAAATCGAATCAATTGAACTAACCAAAATTTTTTATATATTTTATTTTTTTGCATAAAAACATCAAAATGACGTCATTTTAGGATAAAATTATGTAATTCTACACGTTTAAAACGACGTCGTTTTGATAATTCGATTTATTCGGTTTTTCACTATCAAAAATTGAAATCGAACCGAAAATTTGAATTTTTTTTAAAAATCGAACTGAACAAACTGAAAATTGAATAAATTAAACAAAATAAACTGAAATAATTATCGATTCGATTTAATTTTCGAATTCAGTTCGATTTTGCACACCCTTACAAATCTTCTTATATCACTTCGTTAGGGAAAGGTGGATTTGTCTTCAAACCAAGACCAATCCTAAACAACAAGGTGAGCCACATAGGAACCAAATTATTAAGGCCCCAAACATTTTTGCAATTTTTTTTAAATTAATTAGATTCTTAATTTTTTTAATATATAATTTGTTCCTATCAAAATTTTTAACTCTTGTACGATCCTTTGGGTGAAATGAACATCCATAAACAGGTTGAGAAGTTGCCACTGAGATCAATACAATCAAACAAAATAAAACCCAAAGCTTAAATGAAGTAAAGGGATGGATTCAAAATGAAATTGTCTGACAAAGGTAATTGAGGAATTAAAAAATTTTGATATAGGATTACATTGAATTTTATATTTTTAAACGAATTCAACAGATTGACCGGTCGGATTTTGATAAAACTGATTTAGAGTATACCAAATACTAATAGAGTAGCAAACTATGCACAACTTCTGTCACTTCACGAAGACCACAGCTCACAACCTGAGATTGAGAATCCAGCAATGCGAACCACGAACGGCTTCTTTGACTATTATAACAAATTTAAGGACCGATTTCACTCACCAACTTAACTCAATCTTGTAATTTCACTTGAGAAATTAACAATCTTTCTTGATAATCTGTTTGTACTCGCTCACGTTCACAGTATACAATTTAAGGAGCATTTGTTCATACAATTGATAAATTACAAACCATTAAGTCGAAAAGTAATTTTCTTTTTATTTTTCAATATATTAAATCATAATTCGATATAACTCATGAGCCAGTAAAAAATGTTAATTTGAAGTAGAAATTACGGGTGAGCAGAACCGAACCGAATGCTATTTGGTTTAATAAGTTCGGTTTTTTCAGTTTTCGATTTTGAATCGAAAAAAAATTCAGGGTTTTCGATTCGGTTTATATAATAAAAAAACTAATAGGACCGAACCGATCAAAATTATGAAACAATGTCGTTTTGCCAATAAATTTTAGGTTTTTTTTCCCTTCCGAACAGAACCGACCATTTCATCAGTCCAAAGCCCAATAATTCCAAAAGCCCAGAACCGAACCGACCGATTTTAAATCGATCCATCCGGCTTGGTACTGTATATTATGGATTCTCGGTTCGGTTCAAGATTTCTTGAAATTTCGATTTTTCGATTCTTTTGATTCAGACCAAAATTGAACCAAACCTATCATACGATCAGTCCTAGTAGACATCAAAATTCAACTTTAATAAAAATCGCAAGTAATTTAACAGTTAAAAATCTAATTATTTTTTAAATATAATTTGATTTTTATCGGCTTCACAAAATAATGTAATTAAAAAAAAAATCAACTCCAAACTTCGAACTGTTCAACTCTCTGCAAAACAGGAGTTTGGGGGGACAGGCCCAACATGATTATTCAGAATGTTTCTGAGTTTAGATTTTGGGCTTTTCTTTTCTTTTTCAATTGAATGGAAAACATTTCAAAAAGCCCGATTCTTCAATGCAAGCAAATTGTGCGATTAGAAAACTTTCTACACTCTCCAATATATATATATATACTCCTTTTACGATATTACTTAATATAAATTCAAATTAATTAAAAATAATAAAATTCAGGTTCCTAGTGGTGTAGGAAAAAAATCTGTAGCACGAGACAAACTGGAATTTATTACCCTGCGGTTTCTCAAAAAAAAAAAAGAAAAAGAAAAAATTAACAATTATATGCCTGGCGCATCATCCTCTTCATAACAACTTTCCAAGACTAGCCCAGCAATTTAATTAGCTGATACACGCAGCAATATCATGTTCAATAGCCCTACCTGTTACTCTTTCAAAACTGTTTAATATCTAACAAGTTTTAAATTTTTTAATAATGGTAAAACTGTTGAATTAAATTCTTGCCAAATCCATTTACAAAATAAGATAAATTATTCAATTTAAAAAATAAAATTTGAAAATCCATTTATACGGATCTGATTTGGTATGCTATATATTACAATATTCAAAAACCAAATTTTAAAAAATACAGATATTAACTATAGGTATCATTAAATAATTTAACTTTTATTAAATGTATATGAATTTGTTGATCCATAGCATTTTTTAATTAGTTAAACATAGGTTACCCAATTACGTATAAAAGGATTCTTGTATAGGAAAAAATGTTAAGAACTTGAATCTCCAACCTTACACCTAAAATGTAAAAACAAGTTTTCAATTATTATCCAAATAGCAATTGGCTAACATGAAAATGGATCAGTAATTACACTTATCATTCCGCTTTTAGTCTTTTTAAAGTATATTTATTAATAAAATTAATTTTAATATATTAAAAAATTTCGAATTTAAAACTCTATCTCTTTCTTCAAAAATAAAAAATATATATATAGTTTTTAATAGAAAAGATTTGGGTCAGTTGTCTTCAATTGTGGGCAGATTCAAACCTTCTTATTTATTATGGTAAAACTAAAAAATATATATGATGGTCAAGATGCATGGGCTATCTATTTTAATTTAAAGAATAACAACAACCGTGCTTCTAATACTTTTTATTTATTTTTGAGTTTGTTTTAAGAATGGTGCATTAGAAATGAAAAATAAAATTTCTGAATATCACTAAATTTTAAAAGGGTATTAGTATAGATTAGTTGCTAACCGTGATTACATGGTTAATCGAAAAATTAGATTAAATGAGACATTTCAACACTAAATTTAATCTTAATATACTAAGAGATTTTAACTTCGAGTCCCATTCACTCCTTTCCCTCCATCAAAAACAAATTTAACACAATGAAGAATATTGCCAAATATTAGAGAGATCTTAGTTGATTTTTCTTTATTTATAAATTAAATCTAAGGAATTATAATTTTATCATATGAATTTTATTTTGTTATTTTTTACGGTTGCGTTTTCAAAAATAAATTAGGGTTGCGTTGATTTAACACAATGTGAGAAATATTGACAAATAAAAATTATATCACAATAATTTTTAAAAAGTTTTATTATTAAAGATTTAGAAAAATTTTGTAAACTTACAAGTTAAGTGAGGGAAATAAAAATAAAGTATAAATTACAAAAGAAATAAACTCTAGCCTAAATAGGAATTGAATAACTATATAAAAAAAAGGCAATTATATTAAACATGAAAAGGTGAATTTTCTCCAAAATAAAGCTTAAAAATCTGTTAGAAAATATAAAATAATATTAAAACTCTAAATAGTAAAGACGAAAGAAAACAAACAAAAATCATAATTTGACAATTTTCCACTGCCGTTGGCCGTTAGGGCTTGTACCTTAGGAACACAACGGACAAAGTACCTGTAAAAAAATTCTTTTTGGATTTGAATTCAATTAATTTAAAAATATCCGAATTTAACTAACTCTCTATTCACACCTATCATGTACCTAATTTACCCTTATCCGTTTGAGTGCTTGTTTAAGATATAAAATTCAATTAAAATCATAAATATTTAATAAAATTTATTTAATATTCATAGCGAATTGTAAATTATTAGTTAGATTTTATCTATAATATTTAAATATGAGTATTATTTATATATTTAATAACTAAATTTTTTAGATAGATTCAAGCAACCGATGCTCATAAATTAATACTAAAAATCAACATGTATAACAAAATAAATCCATTTAAGAACTATCTAAATCTATTATATTAAAATCGGGGTGGCTAA
>CANXYI010958665.1:0-10107 GCA_948208565.1 Hura crepitans | reverse complement strand
ATTCGCGTTGGGTCGGGTTTTCACTTGAATCGACCTATGCTCACCCCTAGCACCAATCCGCTGGGTTACTTGGGTAGTTTACGATAGAATGGTTCTGTAGTTCCAGAAAAAATTGGCAAGGGCTAGTCAATTTGTCAGGGTGGATCAAAAAAGTTGGGTTGTTTATGGCCGGGCTCGATGATTCCATTCAGCTGGATGTACAGTTACACAAGGCGATGAGTCTTGCCAAGGCGATGAGTCTTGCCAAGGCCTTCAAACAAAAATAGCAAGTGTTACGTATGGGGAACATTCGGAAAGGGGTTTGGGCAAGTACTCAGGCTGCAACTACTACTTCCTCTGGCCCCATAACTTCACTTCCCAAGGGAGCAGCAGTGCTTAATTCAGCAGGTGCTTCAACAGCAGCATCACCTCCATCTATCAAGAGGTTGAGTTAGGCTGAAATGGATGAACGCAAGGCAAAGGATTTGTGCTACAACTGTGACAAATTTTATACAGCAAATCACCAGTGCAAGAAACTATTTTGGTTGGAACTAGATAGTAATCCAGAGCTGGATTCCGAAGAAAAACTGGATGGAGAATCTGAAATCTCCTTATGTGCGATAATGGGGCAGGAACATGCTAAAACAATGCAATTATAGGCACTCATGACTGGGCAGTCCTTACTGAGCTTAGCCAACTCTGGTAGCACACATAATTTCATCAATGCCAAGGCTGTTCACCATTTACAGCTTCTGGTTCTCAGTGTTCCCAATGCTAGTGTTTCTATTGCAAATGGTGAGAAGGTGCAAAGCAAAGGTTTATGCTTGCAGGTACATTTTTCTATTGCAGCCCATGAATTCATTGCTGATTTTTATGTTATTGCTTTGACTGGATTCGATATTGTTTTTGGGATTAAATGGCTATGCAAACATTAGGGTCTATTATTTGGGACTTTGCTACACTTACAATGCGAATTTCTGTGGATGGGAAGCCAATTATGTTGTAGGGAGAGCAAGTATGCACAATGGCGTATTTACATTTGCTTACAGATCCTGCTACAAAACAGGACCAGCTGGAGAACCTTTTGACTGAATTTTAATGATTTGGTTGATGAACCCATGGGATTATCACCTCTTCAATGGTTTGATGACAGAATTTGCTTGCTGCCTGGTATAGAACTAGTGGTGGTTTGACCATACAGGTACCCACTTTTACATAAGGATGAGATTGAAGGTCAGTGTAATCAAATGTTGCAACAAGGGATTATTTGGCCCAGCAAATCGCCCTTCACCCATTTTGCTAGTTGCGAAACGTGATGGAAGTTGGTGTCTTTGTGTGGATTACCGTGAGTTAAATGCCAAAATAGCGAAGGACAAATTCCCAATTCCGGTGGTTGTCGAACTTCTAGATGAATTGCATGGTGATGAGTATTTTACTAAGCTAGATTTGCTGTTTGGCAATGCCAAGTGTGTATGTATCGTGCAGGTGTGGAGAAGACAACTTTCCGCCCTCATCATGGGCATTTCAAATTCCTTATGATGCCCTTTAGCTTAATGAATGCCCATCCAGCTTCCAAGTACTCAAGAATGAGGTATTTCGTGAGTAGTTGTGCCTCTTTGTATTGGTATTTTTTGATGACATTCTAATTTATAGCTGCACGTGGGAGGATTGCTTGCAACACATGCGCATTGTTTTCGAATTATTGTGTGCCAATAGACTTTCTAAAGTGATCTAAATGCTCATTCGGGACAACCGAAGTAGCATACTTGTGTCACATTATCTCTATCACAGGTGTTGCGGTGGACAAAAGCAAGGTCCTGGTGATACTTGAATGGCCTTAACCTCAATCTCTTAAGGCACTATGAGGATTTTTGGGATTGGCTGGCTATGACTGCAAATTCATTTGTGCTTATGGCGAGTTGCCTACCCCTCTTAACAAGTATGCTTCATAAAAATTCCTTCTATTGGACTGACGCAGGAATGGCTGCCTTTGTTGGCCTCAAGCAAGTCTTATCAGTAGCCCTAGTTTTACAATTGCCGAATTTTGAGTTAGATTTCATTGTGGAGTGTGATGCATTGGAGGTGGGCATTGGAGTAGTTCTACAACAAAATGGTCACCCAATAGCATTTTTCAGTAGACAATTGGATGCTAGACACCATAAGTTGGTAGCATATGAACTGGAATCATAGGCCTTGCAAGGTAGTTCAACATTGGCGGCCAACCTTTGGGGTTGTGCATTTTTTATTTGGACAGATCATTATAGCCTCAAATACCTCCTTGAATAGCAACTAATCACCCCTTCCACCCAACAACACTGGCTTAGCAAACTTATGGACTAAGACTTCAAGGTTGAATATCGAGCCGGACAACTTAATAAAGTAGTAGATGCCTTATCAAGATGTTCATACGAAGACATGTCTTTATTTGCTATTAACCAACCTCGAGCCCTATTATTGGATGCAATTCGGGAAGAGCTTTAGAAGACAGCTGAGTTGCAGGAGTTGTATTCCAAGGTGGAACAAAAAGAATTGGATGATTCATGGGCTATACAAGATGTGTTTTTGTTACACAAAGGTGGCCTCTACCTTCCTCTTCCTTGATGCCCACTATTTTATCTACCTATTATGACAGTACACATGAAGGAGTTCATAAGACTTTGCACCACATACTTGGTGACTTTTATTAGAAGGTTTGTAGGCTACCATTGCTGCATATGTTTTAGCTTGTCTAGTTTGTCAACGAAATAAGGTAGAAAATTTGCATCCAGCAGGATTACTACAACCACTTCAACTTCCTATGCAGATCTGGTCTGACATCTCTACGGATTTCATTGATAGGTTGCCCAAATCTCGGGGGAAAACAGTTTTGATGGTGGTCATGGACCATTTCTCAAAGTATGCACACTCCCTCCCCATGGCACATCCTTATATAGCGGTATGGGTGGCCCAGTTGAGTAGATTGTGTGCTTGCATGGTTTACTAGAGATGGTTACTTTGTGATAGGGATGTGGTTTTCACTAGCACTTTTTGGAGAGAATTCTTTTGTTTAGATGGCTTAAAACTGCAGTTTTCAACCACCTATTATCCTCAACGGATGGCCGAACGGAAGTTGCCAACCATGTAATTGAAATGTATTTACAATGCTTTGTTAGTGATTTTCCAAAAAAGTGGGTAGTATGGATTCATGGGTTGAATACTGCTATGACATATCATTCCGCACATGCCTTCAAGCAACCCCATCGAAGGTTGTTTATGTATGTGATCCACCTCGTTTATTGTCTTATGTGGCTAGCTCTACTATATTTGATGCGATAGACACAACCTTGGAGGAAAGGGACAACGTCTTACAAGAAATTCGGAATAAACTCCTTTTGGCTCAATAGTAGATGAAAGCATATTATGATAAAGGACACAGAGAAGTTGAGTCTGCAATTGTTTCTTGGGTTTGGCTACGTTTACATGGTCAACGACCACATTCTCTTGATCCCTCTACAAGGCACAAGCTATCCCCTAAGTTCTATGGGCCTTTTCGAGTAGCTTGCAGGATTGGATTTGTGGCTTATGAACTTCAATTGCCACTAGATAGCAAAATGCATAATGTTTTTCATGTCTTTACGAAAAGCTTTCAAAGGTGACTCTTCCTCTATTCTAGCTACATTACCTCAGGTTGAGGATGGTTTTGAGGTTGCTACTACTGTATTTATTCTTTGGGCTTGTCTTAATCTAGGTGAATGGGAACTACTGGTCCACTAGAATTGGAAAGGTTGAGGCTAATGCTACTTGGGAAGACCTAGATCATTGTCAGTAGACTTATCTCGACTTCCAGCTTGAGGACAAGCTTTTTTCGGATGGAGGGAGTAATGTCATGGATGCCTTTATGGCCATGCCTACTCTAGGTGTGGTCATTAATTATTTCAGTGTTTTCAAATAGGTTTAGGTCTCAAGTAAATGTTGATTGATTTTATTTTTATTTTGTTTCCTTCCCAGTAAATGAATCTTTCATGTTTCCGTTTATGAAACCTAAAAAATAGGTTTCCTATTTTTGTAATAACACTGTCTTATTTTAAGGACTTGATGGATGAAACTCCTAAACCATATTTTCTACGGAAATTAATAGAGGCTAGAACTTTCTCTTCCCATCAAGTTTTAAGGTGTCATTCTCCTTTCAAAGAGTTTGAATTATTCAAAATAAGTTGTCCTAAGAATTGGGACAAAGGCAAAGGGGAATCAATCGAGAGACTTTTCCGTTCATCGTCTCCTGACTCGATCCTATTTGAATATTCCTAACAATTCATCACAATTATACCACAACTCCTTTATTCAGGACGTGTCAACTTCTTGACAAACAGAGACGGGTAGCAGTTGCTATACCTCCTAGAACATGAGCAGTTTTAACACCCAAATTAATTGTTGTAATGCCGATTTAATATTGAAGTTGGAGTTTAAACTATAGTCCTTTTGGTTGCTATTTGAAACTTGAAATTTCTTCTTAAATGCATGCTAAACTTATTGCCTGAACTAAGTTGGGTAGGTGATGGAGTTCCAGATTAGTTCTGATTTCATTAATTAAGCCCGCTATGAACAAGCCCATTACTGATTGATTCTCACAAACATTGCGCAGGCCAAGAGTTGCTAGTATTCCTCAACTGGATTGGTCTACCTTAAATTGGTCAGTTACCCTAGTGGGTTGCCTCTCATGGGTGGTCCAAAATGAAGTAAACTATAGTCCTTGAAAATCTTTCGTGGCAGATTTGGCTCTTCCTATTCTAGTTGATAGAACCACAGCTACGCCTAACATGTGGAAGGCAACTAGCCTAGCCTTATCTTGATGGGCAGTATGTTGGTTGGCGAAAAATTTCTTGCATCTATGGAGCCATACAAGGGGGTCATCCAATCTGTCGTATGAAAGGAACTCAAGTTTGGTGTCCATGAGCACCATTTCCATTTTTGATTCTGCATGTTTGACGCTGTTTTTTCCATTGAGTGTGCACCCTGTTTGCTGTTATGGTTCGAGATGCCCTGGGCAAATTTGCTGCAAATCAGAATAGATTGAGACCATACTGTTAAGAAGTGAGATTTTGGGCTGATTTGGAAAAACAAATTTGTTCTAAGATTTGAGAGATTTTTAGGCTGATATGGAAAAACAAATTTGTTGTAAGTTTTGTGATCTCTAAAATATTGTTAGGTGATACCCATTGATTCCCGTTTACACCTTTTACATGTGTCACATTGGAGCACCCAAGTAGCTACATGCTTTTGCATACTTGGCCAATAGAAATTTTGTTGTAATTGAGTCAAGGTGCCTCTGATGCTAAAATGGCCACCCACTAGAGAGTCATGCCAAGCAACAATGAGTTTTTGTCATAGGGTTGTAGTAGAGCTAATGTAGATCCTATCCTTGTGTTGCAAAATGCCCCCAACTAAGGTGTGATTAGGCTAGGAATTAGGATCAATAGAAATGGCAGCAATGAGCTTTTGAATGGTAGTGTCTCCAGTATAAGAATGCAGTACGTCTTGTATCCAGGTGGGAGTTATGGTAGAAACAACCATGAGTGTACTAGAGTCTTCAAATTGCCTGGATAAGGTGTCAGCTACTTGGTTATCCACTCCTTTCTTATACTGAATGACATAATCTAGCCCCAAAAATATGGATATGCCTTTTTGTTGAATCTAGGTGTGCCACCTCTATTTTAAGCGGTGCTTGATGCTTTCTTGATTTGTTTTTATTATGAAAGGAACTAGTTCGAGGTAGTGTTGCCATCAAGAAACAACAAGGACAATGGCAGTGAGCTCCCTTTCATATCCTGAGGCCTTTTGACTTTTAGGACTTGAGGGCTTATATAAGTAATGATTGCTAGCATCCTTCTCAATCAAAAACGATTTGTGAAAATTAGGAAGAGCAAGAATGGGGGCTTGGGTCATGAGGACCTTAAGGTTGTCAAAGGCTGTTTGTGCGGTAGAATTCTAACGAAAGCGGTCTTTTTTAAGGAGCTCAGTAAGAGGCTTGGAGATTAGATCATACCCTTTGATGAACCTTTGGTAATTACCCACCAACCCCAAGAATCCCTTTAGACTTTTAAGAGTTTTAGGCACTGGCCAATCATTCATAGCCTGTATCTTATTAAGATCAGTACACACACCTTGAGCCGAAATAACATGACCCAAATATTGGATTTGATATTGGTCAAACTCACATTTACTCTCTTTTTCAAACAATTGGTGTTGACTGAGCAGTTGAAACATCGATTCTAAATGCTGTAGGTGTTCTTGAGTAGAAGAGTTGTAAACTAAAATGTCATTAAAAAAAAGACCAGCACAAACTTCCTTAGAAAAGACTTGAAAATGGAATTCATGAGAGCCTAAAATGAGGTAAGGACATTGGTAAGCCCAAAAGGCATTGCCAGAATCTCATAGTGCCCTTCATGAGTTTGAAAGGCTGTTTTATGGATGTCTACTATCTTCATCCGAATCTGGTGATAACCAAATTCGAGATCTATCTTAGAGAAAATGACAGCCCTTTGTAGCTCAACCAAGAGGTCATTAATGATGGGAAGTGGAAACTTGTCTTTCACAATTTGCTTGTTCAATTCTCTATAGTCAATGTAAAACCTCCAAGTGCCATCTTTCTTCTTCACTAGTAGTACCGAGGAGGCATAGGGGCTAGTACTTGGTTGAATTATATTGTTGGAGAGCATTTCTTGAACCAGGGCTTCAATCTCAGATTTTTGATGATAGGTGTAATGGTATGGTCTAACATTAATAGGTTCGGAATTAGGTTTTAGAGGAATTGCATGATCATGAGCTCAAGGGGTTGGTAAGGTTCTTAGTGTCTGAAAAATGTGTCTGTACTTTTGTATCAGCTATTGAAGGGGTTCATAGGGGCAAGTGTTGGAACCTTAGAAGGGACCTGTTGTTTTGAGGATATTTGTAAGAAGAAAAGCTTGGATGTAATGCCTTTCATCCATTGTTGACCATCTTGTTTAAGGATTTAACAGACATCATTTTGAGGGAGATGTGCTCCTCCAAGCCCTTGAGGATCAAGGGTTTCCTGTCCTTCTGCACACTTAAAGTATTAGCAGAAAAATCAAAGGTCACTGGGGAGTGGCATTTCATCCAATCCACTCCCAAAATAAGGTTATAGCCTCCAAGCTTAAGTACCCTTGTATCAAACTAAAACTTGATGCCTTGCATTGACCTACTGAACTCGATGCATTTACTGGAAACAGTGTGTCCTCCCATCAGCCATTGTGATTGAGACAGATTGAACCTGAGTTAATGGCAAGTTCAATTGCTGGGCCAATTGGCAGTCCACAAAGCTATGAGTGCTACCACTGTCAATGAGGATCGTGATATCTTTATGGCCGGCTAAACCTCTCAACTTGATTGTGTTATCACTAAGGCTGCCTTCCATTGCATTTAATGAGACACCAATGTGTTCGGTTTGGCCATTAATTTCTTGGTCTTCCACTTCTTGCCAATCTTCCTCCTCTGCTTCTTCATCATCAGCTGCTTGTAAGGCCATTAACTTCTTTGTAGCACACTGGTGGCCCTTGAAGTATTTGTCCCTGCACTTATAGCAAGTGCCTGGTGTTCTAGCTAAGGCAGGTAGTTTAGTGTCCCCATGAGTTTAAAAGTTGGAGGGGAAATGGCAGAGGTAGCAGTAGGAAGGTTGGGTTGGTCTTTTAAATTGTTAGTGGTAGTAACTTGCCAAGGTTTAGCATTAGGACCCCCCTTTGGAACTCCGCAAAACCTAGTAGTGTCGAGATGCCTCTCTTGCAACTTAGCTTGTTCTACTGCTGTGTAAAAGAGAGTGGGGTTGAACATTTTAATAGCAGAGCGTTTTTCATCTTTTAACCCACCTATGAAACAAGAAATAAAATAAGATTCCAGCTGATTGGGATATAGCCTTTCCATTTGTAGCTTGAGCAGCTCAAATTTGTCTAGGTAATCATCTACCTGTAGTCTACACTACTACATCATCTTCTTTTTCCTTGAATCGTTTCCCCAATTCGTGAGAAACTTTAGCCACATTATGTCCCGTCTACCCTTACTCCAATTCAGAAACCACGTCTCTGCCTTTCCCAACAGAAATAAGCTAGCTATATCCACCTGTCTCTTTGGAATAACTTCATAAACTAGAAAATATTTCCAGCATCTACTCAACCATGACCTAACCTCCTTTCCTTCAAAATTAGGCAACTCATACTTAGGAATTAACCGATTCACAAAGCCCTTATGTTGTTCTAGAATTTCCATGTTATCCCTATCTTCCGGTGTGGGTAATAACCCTCTATCATGGCTTAACAAGGAAGGATTCATAGCTGGAGTTTCCTTACCTCTGGAGCTGCTAGATGAGGCAGAAGGATTAACATTGGAGGAGTGTTGTTGGGTGCCTTGAATCAGTTGGGCCAGACGGGGCACTGACTTCTGTTGCTCGTGCCTAAGTTCTTAAAAAATGACATGAGCCTTGCGTTGCTCAGTCCTTAAGCTTGCTTGCTCTTGAAGCAAAGCTTCAATCCGCTGATTCTGTTCAGAATGCAGAGCTTGGAGTTGAGACTCCATGAATCCTATCTGAGCAGATGTACCGTCAGATTGCTCTGTGAGATTGCTTTCCAAGGTTTGTAGCTGATTTTCCAGCTTATCCATGGTTGCCGACAAGTCCTCCGCCATGGATTTGGATTTCGTAGCCGTGTTTCTAACCATCCCAGACAAAAAGAATAGCCGAGGAAAACCTGGCTCTGATACTAGTTAGGATAATCCTAACAATTAGAATCCAGAGCTAGAAGTAGCAGAAAATTAGAGAGAAAATAGAGAAGAATAGCAGCAGCAGAATAATAATAAAGAAAGGTTGAGAAGATGGAGAGAGAACAGAAACAGATAGGGGAAAGAGAAATTGATTTATTCTGTAAAAACCTGTGGTTCCAGAGAGAGACATTACATATATAAGTTGGAGAGTGTGAGCTGTGCATAATGCCAACGGAGCATGTGCAGCAGGCTCAGAATATTTTCTTTGCCAGCGGAGAAAAGCTGTCAACTAACTATCTATCTTTTAACTAACTATCTCCAGTAATTACAACTTTACCCCTCTTCCTGATTTACCCTTCTCTTCTATACGTAACATAAGTTTTGTTAGGAACTGGTGTGTATATAATCTGATGAATAGTGTAAAATTATTCAAGGAATGAAAAATAGAATTACTCTGATTTTTACACTAATGAGTTCGTGTTTCATATTGAGTCGAGCCTCACACGGACTTTCTCATCAAAAGTTTTCTCGTCTGTGGAACCTAGCTCTGATGCCTAATTGACAAGATCTCGTGTCTGTAATTGAGTCAGCAGGTGATTCCTCTTCTTGCTTACTATTGCTAAATAGTTGCAACTGTCTAAGGGAATAGCCTACCTTGGAATTAGATAGAGTTGCTTACCTCTTGATTTGTTTGCTGGATATTTGGACTTGGTTTTATTGATTAAATTTTGCCTCTTTGAGTAGATGTTATAAGTCTAGTAAAATAGGAATTCTTTTCTAATTAGGAAAATATGAATTCCTTTAATTAGGGGCATATTGAGATAGAAATAAAATCACAGCAATGAAACACTAATTTTGCTGGACTAAACCACTAATATAGGAATCTCATTAAACGAGAAATACTGCCTAAATAACTCTTAAGACCATAACAAAATCCTCTTCTGAGAACCGGAAAACTATGCTAATTTTGTATTAATGTCATCTAAAATTCTCTCTGACCTGTCAGCGGTCAACATATAGTTTTAGGAAGGAAAGTGCCTTTGTTCTTTCTTCAATCCTTCTTAATCCCTCCATTCGCAAATAAGTTTCTTGTAAGATTGTAGTATTAGAATTAAAGAAGACATTAGTAACTTAACTAAATACCTTTTAGGAAATGATATTTTCAGTTATTACTACCCTGTTTCTCTTATCACACGACATTTAATAAGCCTAAGTAAAGTGAGGAATAGGATTGGAAATAAAGTTAAAATGTTATCTTGTTTATCCCGAAGTCAATTATTTAGGAACAAAATTTTCTTCATGAAAGGTCGTTTAGTTAGGAATGGAGGGAGAATTTTCTAAATGCTCTCTCAAGGGGGAACCTCTGAATTTTTTTTTTATTAT
>CANXYI010958502.1:0-13037 GCA_948208565.1 Hura crepitans | reverse complement strand
TCTTGTTCCTTAGGGTGCCTAATATCTAGAGGAATTTTTAACCACTGAAATAACCTCATTTGGTCATTGGAGCAAGAATATATGGCCTGAGAAAGGGGAGAGTGGCAACAGTCATCTAGGCAGAATGAGGAAAAAATGGGTTTTCTTCTTTTAAGTAGAAATCCACTTATCTTGCTTCCCATGCCACTTGGAAAGTGTGCTAAGCCACTTAGCATATTGTGGGCCCTATCTTGACACGTCAAGGTGGTCTCGATAATTCCTGAACCATCCTAATTTTTTTGTAAACTTTAAAAACTCATAGAAATTCACTTGGACCTCTAAAAATTACACCATTTATTTTAAAATTCCTATTTTAATCCCCTCTACTCTCTCATAAATTTTTATGGCCAAATTCCACTGATAGTGCAGTTTTTAGACTGCCTCAATTTATATGCCAACCTCAAAAATTACAAGAAACTGCAAATGACCTCTGATTTCATAAATTCTTTCACCATTAGACTCAGTGTAATTTTTAAGCTTCAGGGTCCACTATTTTTGGGTCCATCCAGGTACATCCCTTATCAATCCTGACCCGAAAAATTTTTATTGTACATATGCATTCCCTGCAGCTTAAAAGGAATTATTGGTTCTACTAAAAATTTTTATTTTGCCTTTTTCATCATTTTAGAGCCCCTCGAAGTTTCATGACCTATGCCACTACCTCGATCCATGTGCAAGGGACTTGACACCCCGCGTGCACTTCTCGGACCCTACAGCACTATTTACAGAGCCTCAAAACATAGGCATTATAGTAAAAGTTTTGCAATCAAAGTATGTCACTCCATATTTAAGATAGTGATCTGAAGTTTAAGGATACTTATACCACTGATATGATAAGATACTTTCACTAACATATATTAAGTATCCATATGAAGATCTCATGGTAGGTCTCCGATGTACTTACTTCCCAAGTGAGCATCCACATGTTAACTCCAAGCATCTCTATGCTTATAACTTGTGACAACTACTACTTAATCCAATCAAAAAGTATAACATGTGTTGATCTTTTCGCTTTAACAATGTCCCATCTTGTTAATACTATGATCAGGGATATTTAGGTATATCACATTTGCATGGAATAAGAATCTCACATCATAAACACTTCATGATTTCCTCTGCATTGTGATTATATACCAGGGACTTTATAACATGATTTAAGACATTACAAACAACTATAAGTAATTTATAAAAATACCATGATATAAAGAGAAATGCCTTTTAGTATGATTTCACAAGGTTTAAATACATGAATACTACCCTATTACATGAGCTCTAGGGTATACTTCTAACACAAACATGAATGGTTTAGAGTTAGCCAAAAAGATCTTGCACAAAGGGTTCGTTTGGCTCACTATGGACCATTATTACTCAAATTATGTTCAAAAGTGTCATAAGTGCCAGCAGTATAGGGATTTAAGACATGTGCTAGTATCAAAACTACACAATTTATCTTTTCCTTAGCCATTTGCTACATAGGGGATAGATATAATTAGAGAGATATATCTGATAGCCTCAAATGGGCATTATTTCATTATGGTAGCCACCTACTATTGCTTGAATTGGGTTGAAATAGAATCCCTTAAAAGTTGGGAGCAAAAGGAAATGGCCAAGTTTATTAAGAAGAATCTAATCCGTAAATATAGGGTTTCACACCACATAGTTTCTGACAACAGTGTTCAATTTTAGGCTGAGCCAAAGGCACTATTACAAAAATATAAGATACATCACCATAAATCCTCTGCATACAAACCACAAGCCAATGGAGTAGTAAAAGCGGTGAACAAGAATGTTAAGAAGATCCTAGCAAAGACGATTGTAACTTATAGAGATTAGGCTGATAGACTTCCCTTTGCTTTATGGGGATATAAAACTATAATTTGGACTTTAACAAGTGCTAATTTATATTCCTTGGTATATGGGATAGAAGCGAAACTCCTATTAGAGATCGAACTCCTATCATAGAGAGTGGCAGTAGAAGTAGAGATTTCGAGGCAACTTAAGTAGAACAAAGGTTCCAACAATTAAACTTGCTAGATGAGAAGTAATTAAAGGCCAATTATCATAATTAAATTTATCAGAAAAGGATGGCAAGAGCCTTTGGCAAAAGTGTGAAGAATCACAAGTTAAAAGGAGGACTAGTTCTCAAATAGATAAGACTAGGTCTAACTGATCCAAGGGGGAAGTTCAAATCGAATTAGGAAGGACCATTCATCCTTAAGCAATTATTGCCAAAGGGCACTGCAATCCTTACAGATTGTGATGGAAATGAGTTCAAGGAGAATATGAATGTGGACAAACTAAAATGGTTCTATGGCTAAAGGCAAATAAAAGAGAAAAAAAAGAGAAAAATTGTAACACCCTAATACCCAACCGATAATCAGTTCAAATATAAGATGTCACAAGCAATATCTCTCACCCAATCCGATTGTCAAATCTGAATGAAAGACATCACACAAACTTAACTATCTTACTATTATCCACTACCAATGCATACACACACACACACACACACACATATATAATCATATAACCTAGGCCTAAGATCTTTAAATATATATGAGGACCAATCTAATAATATTACTCACCTATTTATATGTGTTGCTAGATTCAAACTCATTAACCTATGCTACTTTGCTTGAGGCTACAACTTATACTCCTGTCTACTACCTACGCACTAGCAAAAGCCAATATGCTAAGCAATGATGCTTAGTGGTGTATTTAATGAAATATATATGTAACATGTAAGCAGACAAGCTTGTATCATGAATATGATGACATTAACAATTTTTAACATTTTTCTGTCACATCATATAATACTTATAACTTATCAAGGTTGATATATACTTAGCAATTCAAACATATACCTACACAACATAAATAAAATTTTCCTTTCTCTAATTAACAATATAAATTGAGTTCATAGTTTTCTTAGTAATCGATATTTCATATTCAGTCAGCTTACTTTATTTAATAATTTTTGTCTGAATAATCATCTTCTCTTTACATATGTATTACATTCACATATCGACATTATGATGCCTAGGTGTCGAGACTCCGTGAACAGTGCCCCTAGGTTCAAGAAGTGTGCCTGGTGTGTCAGGTCACTTGCATGAGAACCGAGGTAGCAGCACTCATCATGAAACTTCAAGGGGCTTTAAAGTGATGAAAAAGGCAAAATTTAAAAATTTAGCAGAACCAATATTTTATTTCGAGCTGTAAACTATTGATTTATGGGGTTAAACTGAGTTGAGCCAGGAATAACTCGGGATATGCCTAGACAGACCCAAAAATATCATACCCTAAAGCTTAAAAATTCCCCTAAGTCTAATGGTGAAAGACTTTTTGAATTTTGAGGTTGTTTGCAAATTCTCATAATTTTTTAGTTAGCACGTAAATTTAAGTAATCTGTAAACTGCCCTATCGATGGAATTTTTTGGTTGCAAAAATTTATAAGCATGTAGAAGGGATTAAAAGAGGAATTTTAAATTAAACGGTGTAATTTTTTGAGGTCCCTATGATTTTTAATGAATTTTTGAAGTTTCTACCAAAATCGAGCTGTTTTGGGATGGTCCAGGAGGTTGCGGGATCCACCCGTGCCCAAGCTAGTTGGCCTAAGGGCCTTTACACATATCAAGTGCCCTTACCAAGTGGCAAATTCCACTCACAAAAGAAGAATATTTTCTTTCTTTCTCTTGCTAGAATCGATGCCAATTGAAGGAAAAATCCCCCATTTTTGTTGTAATTCCAAGCTTTCCTAAAACACTCTTTTCACCTAAATTCATCATTATGTGTTAGGGTAATTCTAGATAAAGAATCACTAGAAAAGGATCTCTCAATAATTAATTAAAAATCATCAAAAGGAGCAAGGTCAGGAAGTATTCTAGAAAAGCTAGCAAAGGTGTAAGGTGAGCCTTCTATGGTTTTATTGATTTTTCTTGAGGTATTTTGAATGGGAATGGTTGCTTATGACTGCTTGGGACCTAATGGAATGTGTTTGTATGGTTTTTAAGGGAATTGGAGTGTAATTTGGCTTGAGAAGTGAACTGATTTTCATATGGAGGAGGGCTAGAATTCTTAGCTTGTGAAGGCTTAAATTAGTTTAGGAAATCCTTCTCTTGTGAGTGAGGTAAGTAAATTCTTGTATTCACATCATGCCATCATAATTTCATGGCTAGAATATGGTTTTAAGTGGGCTAGCTTGGGGTTATAACATAGGGCTTTACATGAATTTTTAAGGGATATGATTTAAATGATGTTAGTTAAGTGGTTGTATGGGAATTTAGTTTGTGATTGTATCTGTTGTTTGCTAGCTGAGAGGTTTAGGGGATTGAAGTGTGTATATAAGTTGGTTTATAGTGGTTTTGGATGGATATGTATGCTTGTATGATTGAATGTTATGGAATGCTAGTGTGTATGAGGTGATTAGTATATGTTTGACATGAACATGGTAAGTGGCCGAGAGGTTTAAAGTAAAATTGTTTGTGTGTTTGTATGATTTGGAATATGAGTGAGTAGTATGTACAAGGAAGTAATCTTAAATGGCTTGTATATTAAGCCTATAGTGTATGAAATGATAGTGTGGTATGTGATAGGATTGATTGGTGTATGAATGCATGGAAATCAAGTCGAGGAATGTGTTATGTATAAACTATCTTAAATGGCATGAAAATGTGCATGTATGTGTAGGAATGTATTTAGGATATGAATAAAAGGTTGAATGTATGATTAACCATAAGAAAATGCATGATTAAGGCCTATAAATCATTATACACAAGAGTAATGGTAATGAGAATGCCATGTAGACTTTGGTAAATTGTGTGAAATGAATATGTGTCCTAAAATCTAAGATAATGAACATGAAATGACTTAGTTTGATTGGCTTAATTTAAGAATTTGCATGTCATAAATGAGTGTACAAAATGGACTTTTATGAGTGTGAAAATACTTGAAACATAGACTTAAAAAAAGCCTAGAATGTGACCTATACTTGAATATGGAATGTGAATTTGAAATATACATAAAGGGGGGCTAAAAAGGCAATGATATTTTGATTATATGGTATTGCTTGAAAGTCTATGATTTGGCCTTATGAATGGCCTAATGGATACTTAGCTTTAGGCCTATGAACATTATGAATTTATTAGTGAAAATTGTACTAAAAAGGATATAAAATAGACCTAAAAATGGTTGTCGTAAACTAAGGCAATGACCTATAACTGTCTAGAATTGACCATTACTTGAACTAAAAATGAACTTGGACAGTAAATGGTAAATAAATGAGGATTCAATATGGACTAAAATTCATGATATTATGACCTAAACTTTGGTCATCACAGAACTTAAAAATATACTTGGAAATTGACCTAGTACTATCTAATTATGTCTATTTCAGACCGGGCTAAAATTTGACTGTTCAATAAAAATAATATCTATCTATTTTTAGTTCAAGAATATTATAAGAAGTTAATCAACAAGAAAATAAACAAAAATTGAGGTTATGGCCCATTAGTTAGACACCCATTGGATGGGTTGATCCGTCAACTTAGGGATTTAGCAGCGGCTACACTATCCGATTTTTAGGTAGGGCTAGTATAACGGTTGAGGTCCATTTTAGGGCCACTATACTAGTCTATTGGACAAATCAATCTGTAGGGCAGATCAATTGGTGTTATTTATTAAATTATGCCGGTGCAGCGGCATAGGTCCTAGAAGGCCACTACACTAGTCTATTAGACAGACCAGTCTGTTGGACAAACCAGATTGTGTAATTAATTTGGAGATGTGATTCAACAGGTCTACAAACTGATCCTTATAATGTTTATTAGGCCGATGCAGTAGTCAGGGTCCAGAATGCGGATCACTGCACTATTTTAGTTCCCTCTAGGTCCAGTGTATTAAAGTGTCGTCTATCTAGTTAAGCCTATTAATTTAATGAAATAACTGATCTATAAGCACTGATAATGGCAAATATTACTAAATTACTTTGATTTTGAGTAATTAACTGAATAAATAATCAGTTTATATAGTCAAGGGTATTTTGGTAATTTGACATTTACAGCATATTTATTGATATGATATGTTAATGTTAATGGCATAAATCAATAATTATTTAGTTTTAATAATTAAATGAATGATTGAATATTATTTATATAATCAGGGGCATTTTGGTCATTTTGATAAATATATTTAATTGTTGGCATAATAACCTGAATAAATGGATATTATCACTGTATACATGTATGATAACAACTATGACATGATCTAAATGCTTGAATTCACCATTAAGTATTATAACTCAACGTACTTATTTTGGGTGTGCAGGTAATCAGTAAATAGCCTCATAGTGTGTAAAGTCAAGGTTCAGAGGATAGGTTTGGCAAATGGCTATATGATTAGTGTACAGTTTGCACTCATGTACATAGGTGGGGAATGGGTACCATATAAAAGGTCATATATATATATAATGTGGACTGTGTTTTGTAATAAGTAACTATCAGATTATGTGAATGTGTGGCTTTGTTTATTAAATGTTGGTATGTAAGCCTGAGGCTCTACATTATGAATTGTTTGATTGTGGCCTGACGCTTGTGTTGATAAACTGATAGACAGATAATGCTAGGTTGATTATTTGGGGGATTAGGTGGGTCTAGGAGGTGAAATGTGAATTTATTAAAGTGTTTTACAAGTTTAAAATTTTGGATGGTGACCCGGATAGCCGTTATGCTGTCAGATTTTAGGAAATATCTTAATAGCTGTAACTGACCATATTTTTGACATAAATAGGTTGGCATGACTTTAGGCTGAGCTAAAAAAATGATAGAACTAGTTTTAGAGTTCACCAAAATTAAATAATAAGATATTGGTAAAAGTTAAACGAACGAACCGTAAAGACAATTTTAGGATAGGTGACCTAACGGGAAGTGCACCGCTTATTGGGTTTCTTTGGGAATCCATTAGAAGGCATCACAGACATATTATGATATGATCATTTCTTACATTAATTTACCTCACACTATGAAAATAATATGTTATTTATTTAACTTCCTAGTTTTGTTCTTTTGCTTCTTCATTTCTTGCATAATCATCTTAATTTACCACCTTGATTTCCTTTAATGTATTACTCTTGTCACCATAATTCTAATCACTTGATTGGGATTAAATAACTTTTAGTTTGTATACAAGTTAGTCTTAAAACATTTCTTATACTAATATATTACAATATAATCATGTCAGTATGCAGAATCTGTTGCATGTAATTCTATTATTTCTTTACCAGTCTTATTATTTATTGACCAGTGTGTCTTATAGTCTAATTAAATTCACCCAGTTACATTATTATAGTTTTAAATTATGCCAAGTATGTTATAAGTTCATCGCAATCATTATTATTCACATTCATTTATGTCATTCTATTTTAGGCCCATACTGGATAGAGTACACTTTAAAACACTAGATTATAAGGGAAATCCAGACTGTGTAGTGACCCACATTTTAGACCTCGATAGTTGCACCCACCTAATGCAATGGCCCATAACTAGACCTCGGCTACTGCACCAGCATAGTGTAGTGCTACACCTACCCTACATAGTGTAGTGGCCCATAACTAGACCTCGACTGCTGCACCAGCATAGTGCAGTGACCTATCTGAAAACCTTAGCGACTACACCGGCCTAGTGCAGTAGTCCCACATCGAAACCGCTGTGGTTGCACCCACATATCTTCTAACTCATATATTAATTATTAATACCACATATCTTTGCATAATTCACATAAACACATTTATTTATAATTATGCATACTTGAATTAATTATTTAATTATAACTTGTTATATATAAATATAATATTAAATCTTATAAGAACAATATTATTTTCTTCATTTTATTTTTCTTCATTTAATTAAATTTACCAATATAACACAAATTAATTTCATATAATTTAGGTACTAATATTACATATATAATCATTATGTTCATTATTATACTTAAACATTTATTTAAGACCACCATATACATATATATACATAAAAATGTTTTATTTGTCAATTATTCATTTAAATAAATCTTCCTATAATTCATTAATATAAATACAGTATTTAACCTAAATTTTACATATAATGTATATGAATTTTAGACACACCACTAATTCATCCATATTAAACATTTTAACATGTATAACCATTGATTTAACACAATAATATCACTTAATTAATTTTTAAATTAAACATATTATAATTTATAAAATCTATTAATTTAATCACATATCTATACACTTAACCACCATTATATTTCCATTATACCAAATATAATATACATATAAATAGCTCACTTTTTCAACTAAATTAATTCTAACCTTAATTTAACTATGCTATTATTCATCATATTTCATTATTTTCCATCAACTACATATTACACACCCAATTTCAACTATTTAGCCATAACATACATTATACACCATATAACTATATTTGTTTAACTTATTCAACATAATCATCTCACCATATTCTGTAACTAAATCATGTTATAATCATTCACATCACTAATTTGTGCCTCAATCATGCATTAAACACAATATGGACATAATATCACATAAATTCCATACATACACACACATTACTTTAAATTCAAGAACCACACATATATGCATATATTTCATTGAATACACTTAGGATTTCACTTGCCTCGAAAATTACCTTCCACACCATTGATTTGCCCATCCCATGCTCACCACAAAAATTCACTATAAACATAATGTAATTCTTATTAGAAAAATTCATAGAAAATCTATACTTGTTCCAAACTCTAAACTAACACTAGAATCACTTATTTTGGCTCCCAAAATAACCTAAAAAATTAATAAAACTTAAAAATAACCAACTTACCACCATATTACATTTGAATCTCTAAAATTCTCAATATTTGAATTCCTCTAAATCTTCCTTGTTTTGCTTATTTTTCACTATTTTTATGTTTTACAAAGGTGTTAGATACATTTTACACCTATGATTTGGGGGGTTGGGTGCATTTTAGGGGTTGAGGAGAGAGAAAATATCATGTTTATGGTTGGAGAGCTCAAGTTTAGCCATCCATAGAGTTTAGGGAGATGATGTTGATAAAATCTAGGTGTTTCCACCCTTACATATCCCTTTTTCAATGGCCAAGATCATCCCACTTAAGATCCAATAGTTAAGACTAATTTTAGGGTATTTTAATGCATAAAAATTCAATTTTAATCATAAGGGCTTCAAAAAATTTCATTCTTGTTTCTAAAAATTCAAAAATACTTAAATTAATGTCTCCCTTGGATTTCATAATTTTTGACTGAGTAGAACCCACTGAACTAATAAATCACCATTTTAATTAACTTAAATAAACTATTTCCCTAGGTCAAATAATTTCAATCTCAGTACCATTGGCTTAGTTAGAATTTTTTACTATTAAGTTGTGCTATTTTCAGATTTTTTTAAGCTCATTTTAGATATTTTATCAAACTTCTTTTCCTTATTTAACCACTAATATAACCTCAAATTGTTCCCAAATTTCACCACACACTATCTTTTAATGAATACTTATTTTTGGCATGATAAGCCTAGTTAGACCTGAGTGGTACTATTCATAGCTCGATGTTACTATTAACTAAGATCGAGTCTTGAGCCTCATTCTTTTCACACTTATGTATTCCTTTCATGTTATTTTCATGTTTTTACCTCTTCCATACATGTTTCACTTATTAATAAATCTTAAATTACTCTTTTTTAGAATTGGCCTTGATAATTTGGAAAATGACCATTACATCTCTCGGTGAATTTTCACTCTGCTATTCATACCAACTGACTCTACTTGATCTATACATCCATTTTATTCCCTATGGTTTACTTTAATTCTCACTGTATGTGTGAGTAAATTGGATTGAATATTAGGGTATGACATCTGTAGGAGCTATTTGGTTTCACCTTGAAACTATACTATATTATCTTAAATTACTTCTTATGGCAACCTATACCTACAAATGATGTTTCTTTCAATAAATTTAGCCATCTGCCTTACCCCTAATTTATTAAAAGATTCAGCTTCTACAAACTTCAAAAATTAGTCAATTGCCATCATTATGTATTTTGTGACCCCTCACTACATAAGGCCCTATTTCTCCTATTATGTCAATTCCTATAGAGATAATGGCTATGGAAAAGACAATTTGGTTAGTTCAGTTAGTGGTAAGTGACACAAATTGGCATAGATTTAACACTTGTGGAATTTTTGGACAATGTTGCTATTGTCCATTCTATAGTCAACTAGTAATACTCTAGTCTTATGATCTTCTTCGCTTGATTTCTCCCATTCATATATGGACCACACACCATCATGTACTTTTGCTAGTATCTTCTAGGCTTCTACTTTATTGACACACCTTAGTTGGACACCATTGTGGTGATTTTTGTATAGCATTCTTTAGAAGGAAATGAACTGAGTAGACAATTTTGACAATACTTTCTTATACTTTTCAGTTGCATGTTTAGAATATCCTTCAGTCTCAAAGCATGTTCGAATGTCATGATACTAAGGCAGTCCACCATGTATCTTTACCTCTGTAATACTGGCTATGCTTGTGTTTATAAGAAACCTTAGCCCAGTGAAGTATATTGATTTGAGCATGTCCTTTTTAGTGAGATCAACTACTACCATTAGGGTGGCTAAGGCATTGACTACCTAATTCTATTCTCTTAGAATGTAATAGAAGGTATATGTATCAAATGCCTTTGACAAGTCTATGACTATTCTGACATACTTGCTAAGATTCTCATCTTGGACCTCCCAGTTAACTTTTACTTGCTATATTACCAATATGGAACCACCATATACAATGACTATTTTTGGCTTTAGTAGGAATAGAGTTTTGATGCTATGGATGCATGATTCATATTCATCAATGTTTTTAGTTGCTTAAAAGTCTAACTTCCTTGTAAAGAACATGTGTTCTTGTTATAGGCTAACAATCAGGGCACTAGCACCTGCACTTTTTTGGTTTACTGCTCTAACAAAGTATAATTTCCATCTTTCTTGGGATATTGCCCCCAAGTATTCCTTTAGAAATTCAAACTCTACCTCCTCGCTCTTGATTGGTTGCTATGCTAGGAAGTTTGCCACTGCTCACCTTTGATTGTCTTCTTAGTCATATAAGAAATGTCAAACTCTTCTAACAACATAATTCATTTTCCCATTTTACATGTTAAATATGGTGCAGTCTATAGATATCTTAAGGGGTCATTCCTAGCTATTGCCACCACTTTTTATGATTGAAAGTAATGGTAGACTTTTTTAGAAACCTAGATTACTCCTAAATATATCTTTTTGAATTCCACATACCTTTACTCATATGTAAGTAGCTTCTTTTTTAAGTAGTAAACTGCATATTCTACCCCAAACTCATATGCCTGTGCAATAAGGTCATCTATGGAGTTCTCTTTTACTGCAAGGTACATGATTAGGGCTTTCCCTAGTTTAGGTAGTTTTAAGACTAGAGGTTTGGTTAGATATTGCTTTATGGCTTCGAATGCTTTCTGATAATTACTGTTATATTTGTAAGGTTGATTGTTTTTATAGTAGTTTGAATATGTGTTTCACTAATAGACGTGAGCTTGGCTATAAACTTGCTAATATATTATAGCTTTCCCAAGAATTCTTATACTTTTTTTTCATATAAGGGTCTGTCATTTCCAAAATTGCCTTTACTTTATTAGGATATACCTTGATATTATTCTTACTAGCCATGAATCCTAACAACTTCCTAGATGTTACTTCAAAAATGCACTTCTTGGGGTTGAGTATCATGTTGAACTAGTCTAACCTTTGGAAGAACTTTTCTAATGTGTTAAAATGTCCTTCTCTTTTTATGGATTTAACTATCATGGCATCTACATAGACTTCTACCTTCTTATGCCTCATGTCATGGAAGAGTTTAGTAGCAATTCTTTGTTATGTCACTCATGCATTCTTAAGCCCAAAAGGCATTAGCTTATAGCAATAGGTCCCTTATTCTATTATAAAAGTCATTTTGCACTTGTCTATCACCATTATTAGGATTTGGTTGTACCTTAAGAATCCATTAACAAAGGAGTATATGGCTGCCATAGTTGCACTATCCACAAACACATTAATATAAGGTAAAGGGAAGTCATTTTTGGGGCATACTTTTTTTAAGTCTTAGTTGTCAATAGACATCCTAACCCTTTTGCCTTTCTTTGGTACAAGGACAATGTTGGGTAACTAAGTAAAAGCGACTATCTCTTTAATAAACATGGCTTCTAGTAGCTTAATGAGCTCTTTTTTAACTTTCTCAGCCCATTTTGGTCTCATTCTTCTAAGCTTGTGGTAGACTGTAGCAATGTCATCATAAGTCAAAATTGCATGTTCAGCCACCTCTTAATCTATGCTAAGCTTGTCTTCATAATTCTAAATGAATATTTTTTTTGCATTTTTTCAATAATCTCTTGAATTTTTCTCTTTTATTAGCAGTAGTATCATGGGCAATTAATATATTTTTAGGTTATTAAGTACCAAGATTTAATAGGTTAGTTTTAATACAATTAATGTAAAAAATGTTCATGTAATAATCATTGGAATGCATGCTACCATTAGGAAAAACATTACTCAAATAAGCAAACTCATTGCTCACTTTATTGCAAAGAAAATTGTTCACCTCAAAAAGGTTAGATAAATATAATTCATCAAATAACAAATCATTAACTAAATTGGGTATATCTTCAGCTACTGTTAGGTAGATCTATTTAGTTGTTGCAAAGGTAGGAAATATCTATTCCTTCCATTGTTGAACATGCTTTAGGTCTCCTGATTCTTAATCTATTATATCTGTAAATATCTCAAATCCAAGCTTATAGAAATGAACTATCATTAGTGGCTCTAGGGTCTTATAATACTTGGTCTTCCCTTGTTTCACGAAGTGATCATCTAGGCTATTCTCTTTCTACTTATAATTGTCCTCT
>CANXYI010958301.1:0-10960 GCA_948208565.1 Hura crepitans | reverse complement strand
TGATGTGAAGCAAAAATAAAAGCAAGGACATAAATTAAAGGAAAATAAGCAGTCTCACAAATGCAAAAATATGGCACAAATAATTTACCACATCTAACTAGTAGATGGATAAAATGCAGAAAGAAGAATGAAAAATATATGAAAATGGGTCAGTCAACACACCAGTATATTTGCCTTCAAAAAGATCTCAACTCGGATTGAAAACGGTGCTTGAATCTTGAAAAAAAATCCAAAAATGGAGTTGGAAGAGTATTTTTGTGTTTCTTTGTGCAGTTTCTCTCTCTAGAATATTTTCTCTCTCCTTAAATTGACCAACCTCAGCTCAAAATGTCCTAATTGGCTTTTATGCAGGACCCCTGAGGCAGAAAAACTACTGTTTTCCAGCGTGGTAATGCCAAAACAGCCATTTCTAGGGGCTAAATAACCGTTTTCGAGAGCAAAATGACCGTTTTGGCCGTTTTCGGCCCAAAACAGGCATCCGACACATGAGAATAGCTTGTTTTAGGCCAAAGCGGACGTTTTGGTCCTCAAAATGGCTATTTTCAATTTTTTTTTAAGAGAAAGTTTTAAAATCTTCTATTTGGATGTAAAAAAATCCATTTTTGGGATTTTTATCCTTTTCATCATCATTAGGCAAACCAAACCTAGGAGCCCTAGAGACTCAGTGTCTACACATATGTTGACCTATGGGATTGCTAACCATAATCTCTAGGTCTATAAGCTTTGACTCTAACCCCCGATTTTATGCTCATGATGTGCAAACATATGATGTGTAGACCTCAAATCAATCAAAGCTAAAATTGGTGAGTCAAAGAGAAAGAATGTATTAGTTATGACATCTAGCTCATCGGCCTTCTCTCATACCTTAATGGCATACTATCGGGTAGGAACTTTATGCTTAGCTCTAGCCTCTACTTTATCCCTCTAAGCTCCCTCTAGCTTATCTCCTCAATCTCCCTTCTAGCCTTGAATGGAAATCTATATAGCTCTCTATCTGCCTTTAGATCTTTTAGGACAATCCTTTCAATAATGATCTAGTAAGCCACACTTGAAGCATACTCTTAACTTTTTCCATCGACATTCCCCCATATGTCTCTTATGGCAAGTTAGACACTAAAGAACCTAACCACTCTTAGTTGTAGAATTACGTGTACTAGCTATCTATGGATGCTATCTAGTCTTACCCTTATTCAAATTTCCTTAGCCTGTTTGACCCTATTTTTGTGACTGTTATGGTGCCCCAAACTGATTCCCTCATAATCTCTTGCCTAACTATTGTATAGTGTTAGATGCTCTAAGTCCAAAAGATCTCTTCTTTTAATAGTATTCCCACTTCTCCTTCTGCACCCGTTCTATAAAGCAACAAACTACAACAAGCTAGTTAAAGTCTTTAATCTTCAAAAGAACCACTTAAGACTTAGTGTCAACATGTAATCCTTTCTCAAACCACTTACACTTGTCAACTTTTATAGAAATAGTATCCTTAGCATAATGGCTAAGCATAGAGAAGTCCTTCTCACACTCCTCTATAGACTTCTACTCATGTTTAAGGTCTATAAACTACTGCCTTCTGTCATCCAGATAATCCTCAAGAATGAATTTCTTATAGAACTCTTCCAAGAAAAAGTCCTAAGTAAGCTCATCTTCTATCTTGTACTTTATCAAGTCATCCCACTATTTTGAGGCTTCTTCTTAGAGTAAGGAAATGGCATAAATTACTTTCTCTACAGGTGTAAGGCACATCTGTTTCATTATCTTTTTAGTATAGTCCAACTAATACTCTACTGTTCTAAGATCCTCTTCACCCTTTCCTTTAAAATCCTTAACTCCTATTCTTTTAACTCTCTCTAGGTAGGTCTTTTGGAGAGCTAAGGGAACATCTTGCAACTATGGTTTTAGAGGTGGAGTAGCCATTGTAACCTATCACAAAAGCTACAGCACTCTTGCAAAAATGCTAGCAGAACTTAAGTTATCGATAATACCTACCTTATAACACTACTAGACATAAAAGCCACCCTATATAACTCTTATCCCATAGACATATAAGCTTATCTTTTCTCTTCTTCTCGTGGTGCACTCATCTTACCTATAAGCACAAGAACAATTGATAAGCCTTGGTGTCATTAAATTATGTTATGTATAGACTTAATTCTTACAACACTCTTATATTGCCTAGGAATGCCTAAATTAGAGCTCTAATACCACAAAATGTGGTACCCCTTACCCGATCTAGTCACCAACTGGTCACTAAACACGACTAAAGAGTTCACACATAACATGTTATCTGATCTCAACTCATATACTTATACCAAAACATATTTAAAACATTCTTTATGAAAACTCCATATTAATAAAAAAATAGTTTATTAAAAACCTTTCAAAACCTAGTTACATATTCAATTTGAGAATCCTCATGCCAAAATTTTGATAGCATAACGGCTATACCGGGCACTATCCTAAATTTTAAATAGTAACCTACAAGTAAAAGCAATGCTTCTATAAAATATTCAATCATATCTCAACACCTGTGATCCTCCTAATCACTCCAAAATTAACAATCACAACAACAGTCTCAACCTTATAAAGAGACAACATATAAGCATAAAAAAGTTTAAAGAATTTTTCTGAGCAACTTTTAAAATATTTTACAGTTTAGTTTTGCCTTGATCACTATTCATAAGACACTATTGTAAAAACTTTCTTTGCATTTTTAACCAACTAAATGACTTTTGATTGGTCTCAAACTTTTCCTAAAATTATCTTATAATTAATACTTTCATTTGGTAGCTTTAGTGTATCTCAAGTCTCGAAAATACTATTCATCTTGAGAAAGTACTATTCATGAAGTTTGGGATTTTCGGTATATATAGGCTAAATCTAATAAGGCATGACAATATGATCTAATGAATATGATACGTTAACCCTATAATGTTGCAAGGGTTGAACTACCTCTAGTGCAATTATAATTTAACATGGTTATGATGATTATTATACATAAAAAAGGATATTAGTATGTATGTACTGGCTAAAAGAACTTAGTTACCCCATTTGGTCATTTGTTGGCCAAATGATATTGTAAAACATTTAAAAACTATTTTAACTATGTGAAAATAAATAATATATGGTGATGGCCCATATGATTAACAATTTAGTTTGGATAGGTTAACCAGTCAACTAGGGATAAATAGCAGCTACAAAGGTACTTTGGTATTGACATATGACCTACAGGTCTAAGACCTTCAAGTCCAATACATGTCTTTTGGGTCTAGTACATGACCTTCGGATCTAATATGGCCTCTATGGCTTAGTATGACCTCTATGGACCAAATAGTCCCATTATCTAGAGTTAGTATAATTGTCTTTTAAGTATAAGCAAGTAATCAAAGATATATTACACTAATGTGATAGTGAATATAATTTACTTAAGAATAATGTAAGCCATTGTCATTTATGTGTTATAGGTTATCTAATTAAAATTCTAGAAATATAAGAACCCTTGAGGTGTATGACATGAAAACAATTACAATGTAATACATGACTTCATAATAGAGAGAGAGAGAGAGAGAGAGAGAGTGTGTGTGTGTGTGTGTGTGTGTATATGTATGTATGTATGTATGTATGTATGTATTCCAAAATGAGTAAAATGTTAAACACTAGACAAGATGTTTAGCTATCTTAATAGCTTATTTCTTAGATGTTTGTAATAGTTGGTTTTAGAGTGTGATGAATATTGCTAGGTATGAGATAATTTAATGGCAATTAATTCAATTCTTATTTTATGTTTTATTTTGTTAAGTATATCACAACTTTATTGATAACATTATGTAAGGATTATGCATAAGTTAGAATTACACCACTAAAGATTTTTTCCTCAGCGTGTTGGTTCTTTACCTCGTACAGGTGCAGCTTTAGGAAATCCAGGGAGATGTTAATATTACATTAGAGTTTGCTTCTCAAAATTAAGAAAGGATAATATTGAAGTCTATTATGCTCATGTTGATTATATGTATATGATACAATAAGTGTTTGGGCCTATTGTTATATTTCCACATGAATGATTTACATATCATGGACTTTTCTAAAGATCTTCTATTTACTTAATTTTTTTAGAGATATATTCATAAAAGACATTATGTCAAAGATTTTAAAATGTTTTACTTATAGTTGATAGTGACAAGAAGCTTTGTGTTCCTAAAAATAATTGAGAAAGTGCTTATAAGAATTGTTAAAAGCATGAAAATATTGTATACTTAGGATTTTTCCTTCAAGTTGAAAATCTTAAATGAGCCTCTGGGCAGTCATTATGCTACCAAAATTTTGGCACAAGTTTGTATTCAATTTGGATTTTAAAACTTACATAAGATATTTTTCTTTTCTTTTAGAAGTTAGACTTTTGCTTTCAAAAGAAAGGATTCTCTTTTCTTAATAAATTTTTTTCTTTCTAATTGATAATTGTCAATTTCTTTTCTTTAAGAAATTTGTATATCCTTTGTTATGGCTATAGATCAATAGGTTTTCGTAGAAGTCTAGGTTGTAATGTATCTATATCGGATTCTTTTTTGAGAATTGGATTAATGGATATTACATTAGTGGTATCAAAGCCTGATTTAGTCATTTCTAAGCCAAGCTATGCATAGAAGAGTTTTATAGCATTTACAACTTTGATGTAAATCTCCCTTTTGTTGTGTCTAGATTTTGGTCGATACTTAAGTTTCGATCATGTTTAATTGTATGTGTAATTATAGATATACGTGTCTTGCTATAAGTATCGAGTAATGTTAGATGCTATCTTATGTAGGGCAAAAGAACATCAAGCTCTTTATGATTTAAAAGGAGTATGACAATTATGGGATGGTAATAATTTTAAAAATGCTAAGGTGGAAAAGATGCGAGGAAGCTATTAACTAGAGTACATGTCAAATTCCTTTCCATGTGACGCCTTATTATGATAACATTTATAACTCCATTTGGGGAGGGGTTTATGGATTGTGCATAGATGAACATCATATTTTGCATATATACATATTCATCTAATTAGCTTCATCATCATTATATTTTATAGAGCATTTCTATAAGCACACATTCCATATAAGGATCATTAGCCCACATGGAGTCAAGAAATGACAAGATGTACACCAAGTTTTATATGACATTGGGAAATTCCAGCTTATAATGAATAGGTGTACAAAGACACTAATGGAATAAAAGCACTATATGATAAAGGGGTGTTACGACAAGAGTTATGAATTTACATTAGAAGGCAAGTTTGTGGCTTGACTTAAAGATGGTAATGTTATATGAAGGTATGAAAAGAGACTGTTAATAAGTTGAGATTTAATCATAAGTAAAACTTGTTGGTGAAGGACTTTTTAGTGCAGTTCATATAAAACCCTAAGGAAAGTTCGGGGACAAAATTTCCTTTAGATGAGTTAGAATTTATCAAGTTAGTGGAAAGTTCAAAAAAAGGAAATACTTAGGATGCTTAATTTTTTGTATGGATAATTAACTAAAAATAAAAATTTAAGACAATTTTGCAAATAGTAAAAGATTTATAAGAAAATACATTATGGTTAGAAAAGAAACAGGATAACTATAAAAATAAAATAAATGGGTTTTATCAATTTGATGTAAATTAGGGAACTTGTAAACAAGGATATGGCAAGTTTAAGACCATTCTTATTATTTTTTTATTATTAAGTATAAATAAGAGTGTAAGTGGGACACAGTTATGTAATATAGACCATATGCCCTCCCTTTTTCTTCTTCTTCTTCTCCTTCTCCTATCAGCCACCAATCATTTCTCCTTCTCCTATCTGTCGCCAATCATTCCCTTTTCTATGAACCAATTTGCTTTTTTCTTCCATTAATTTCTTTTTTTACCCAATCTCAAATTTCACTCTTTAGTAAGGAGATTAAACCACAATAAAGTGGAAAGAAGATGAGAGAAAAGAGAGAGAGAGAGATTAGCTATGAAAGAATAGGTTATTCCAGCTCTACCCTTTTATATTCGACATAATTGACCTATGAATTGTTTATCAATTTTCATGTTTTTAGTCTCAAATTTCTCCTTAAAATATACCATGAAGGCAAGTTACCTCCTCTTTTATCCTTCTTTTTATTTCTCATCTAATTTTCTAATCATGGTAGTATGTAATTTTATGTTAATATAGAAACATTGTCATTAAAAAATTTCGGTACATATAAAATTTCAAAAATTTCTTCTAAGGAGTTGTCTTCCTCTATCTTTTTTCCCCTTGTCTTGAAGCATGGTAGTGGTTAAGATTTCTTCTTTAGGTTTAAGTTCTAGGTTAGGTAGGTTAGTCATAACCTATTTATCCTAGAAATCTAGGGTGGCATTATCTTCACCTATAGCCCAATCAAACACATTACTTAAAATCTCGAACCTAAGTACAACTTTCCCTTTTATGACAACAGGCTCTGACTCTTTGCAGTAATTGATATTCCGTTTAGCCTAAAAAAATTTCTCTTCCAGTAGTGGGACACCTTTTTTTATCTTCTTTTGCTCTGAAGTTTCTACTATATATCCCAGCCCTTTTTGATCATTTTATCCTTCTAGCTATATAGCTAAATCTAATCCATTCGAATTATGTCCCAAACTAGTACCGGTAAATAGTTCATCTTTTTAAGCATATTTACCAATTTGGGATCATTCTCTTCTTCTTCTAAAAAACTCGAACTTTGTAGGACCCGTTGAAGGGCTAGTTAGCTATTTTGAGCATCAAGACCTAATTCTGCCTTGCAATCCATATAGTCACAATCTCTCTATTATAAGGGATTTTTATCCTTTGATGTAGCATTAACGGAACCCCTCTTAACTTATGGAACTATGGCCTTCCTAAAAGTAAGGAGAAATCCACAGGGATATCAAGCACTATAAACTCCACATCATTAACAATAATCCCCATTTTGATCTTAATCATAAAAGTCTCATACACCTACCTCTTAGTCTTTTCATAAGCCATAATGGTGAGTTTGGATTGAAAAATCATTAAATCCTTAATCCTATATATAGTTACTACTTTAAATGGGCACACATTGATTGATAACCCATTATAACCATGATGCATGACATGTGCTTGCCATTAACTTTTGCTTTTATGTGCAAAGGATGGTTATGATGGTATCCTTCTAGCGAACAATCTGTATTTGGAAAACTAACCACTACTTTTTTTCCCTTTACCATTGCCACTACTTCAGATGGTAATATGGTAGTTGAAACTATTGCATCACATCGAGCTTCAACTACCTTTTATCGATATAAGGGGGATTGTCATAGTAGATCTTAAATTGAAATATGTATGGAAGTTTTCTTTAGTTCCTTCATAACTGCATCTTTCTCTTTCTTTGTTACTAGGGGAATTGGTTCTTCTAGTATCACCCAACCGCTTTGGGTTACTGCCTTAGTCTCAACTTCTTCAACAGGATTTTGCTCATTGTTTGAATTAACCCATAGGTCTTAAGCATTTTCCTCTTACTTACTTTCACTGTCAATTGCCCATATGTCTATCATACATACTAACCCGTGATTTGTTTTTGTACTCTTTTTCTCTACCACTAAATAGTCATTTTTGTACAAATCCCGTAATATGTACCATACTCGCGGTCTTGAATTAACCATGTTAACAAGTGGAGAAACATTTGAATAAGCACCCTGACCCTTCTGTCTCTTCTCTAAATCTAAAATATATCTTGAGTTAATCAAATCCTATATTTTATCCCTCAAAGTATGACAGTTATCTATGTTGTGGCCTATGTTCTGATGATATTAATAGTATGAATTTGACCTATGATAATGTTGGCCCTTACACCTAGCTAGTCTATAAGAGAGGCATTGAAGTTTCCTTTCCTTTTAGAACCATTTTAGGCACTATGACAATGGCTTACCAAAATTGGAGTAATGTCTTGATATAGCAGACACTTCAACAGTTTATAGGCTTTACTATAACTGTTACTCCCTATATTTTTATTGTTTAGCCCTCTATGATTATTGAATCCCCTTGAATTCTTCTTGTATTCCGTATGCTCTTCTTTTAAGTCAATCACTATATCCTTCAGTGATTCTTAATCCTTCAGTCCCTTAGCTTCTAACCCATCCTTTAAGTGTGGACTGGCATTTTTGATAAACATATGGATCTGATCTAATGTATCTAGCATTTTCCTCATTTCCAGAACCCTAAACCCCATCTCAATAAGTACTATGCAAAGGTCTCATTAGGCTTTTGTTTAAGCACTTCAAGGTTTTTTATGGTGACTTTCATATGAGTGTTGCAATCATAGTGGCTGATAAAAGCTTTAGTCACTTTTTCCTAATCTTTTTTAACCTTTTTCTCCAGCCCGTGATACCAATCAATGGCTCTCCCTTGCAATGTAAGGCTGAAGTAAGCTACCTTCTACTTTGTGCTGAGCTATGTGCCCCACATGACTATAGTTTATTGCTTGATATATGCTCTTAGATTAGTAATCCCATCAAACTTGGGCAATTCTAGCATTTTAAATATAAAAGGTAGTAACTCCTCAAATTCTAAAGTGAGCTCATTCGAATCCAATACTTTTCCCAAAGTAATGAGGCTAGCCATTGCCTCTATTTTTTTCTAGTTTCTTCATGGTAGTATTTTTAACTTTATGAGGCATGTCCTTCTTAGCTTCATCATTAGAGTCTTAATAGAAATCATATTCTATATTGAAGTACCCAGCTGTCTATCCTTTTCACCTGAACCCATAGCCTCTTTTTTCATACCAATTCTCCTAACTGTAGTAGCTACTCTAGTAACTAGCGTGGTCAATGTTGCATCAACAAGAGATGGTGAATTAGAAGTGGGTATAACCTTAGCTATCACTCTTGTGACCATGGACATTATCCTTCTTTCAAATTCTTCAAATTTTTGATCCATTTTATCTTCAAAGTCTTGAGCAAAAGAGGTACCTTCTCCTTGTCTTACATATCTATTGGGTTGTAAGTGGTAGGAATGATCTCTTGTCAAATTATTCTTCCATTTGACCCATGTACTTAAGTGGCTTAAAGATTTATGATGGCTATAAGACAAAAGGTTAGATATGATGAATGTAGTGCTAATGCATGTTAATGTTTACAACAACAAACACAAGCAAGAGCCTTTCACCCTTATCACTTCCTACATAAGAGGTCAATGTGTTCTTTCCTAGGAGGGCTTACTTGTGAGATATTAGATGCCCCAATAGATTTGAATAATGAATAATAGATAGATAAACACTATTTCTCTTATATTAAAAAAATGCATGCAAGATATTTACCCCACATATGTTGGATATGTTCAATCAAATCAAAATATAAGATCTAGCCTATTCTAGTTCAACAACATTTTAGGATGACTAAGCCAAATTTCATAGATCTTGACCCATATAGCACACAATGATGTATTAATTAGGGCACCTAGGGGAAGTTGCTATTGGTTATTACATGGGCTTATGGTTAAGTCATAGAAGTTATGGTTATCCAAGCTTGGTCCTTCCATGATGGGTCTATCTTGTCATGAGCATACGATTGATTGGTTCACCATTTAATATACCTTATAAACACAAGGCTTAGATATGATACCCCTTCTAACAATCCCCCAAATTGAATGAAAATAGATTTACGCTTCAAAATGACATCAGAAAAAAAAGGGATGCCTGATTTATTCTAAGGCTCTAACATGTAATACAGTTTTGAAAATATATAATACTATAAATTCAAAACAAAAAATTCCATATCAATCTAAGGTACTTTTAGAGCATGGTCTCATGGTATCACCAATGGAGTTACCACTATTTGCATCTTTTTCTCTTCAAGGCTAGTCAAATTGAAACAACTAAAGACTTAACCTAAAACTCACCTCTCAAGTCCTGAAGATAAGAAAAAAAAAATTAAAGGAATCTTAAGCCATTCCTATTTGATTAGCTTAGAGAGACTGAGTTGGGCACTATAAGGTAGGAGTTGCCATCCAACTAAAGTTCAGAGATACCTTGTAGGGCTAAAACTAGAGTGGTTCAGAACCTCACTTTTATTTATGCCTCAAATTAATATGGAATTTCATATTAAATTCATAATTTTATCATTTTTCTCAAGTACATTTTGATATTAAAACTAAACATTCAATCACATAGAAACAAAATGAAATAAGCATATAAAAACTGGGTAATTGATTTTCTTTGAGAACTTTGGTTCTCGCATGCCAGTTTATAAAAATAAATTTTATTATTATACCTTTTATTAAAGAAAAATAAAAACCCATTTTATTAGAAAACATCAATTAATTGAATAGAAAACAATTTGATTATTTTTTTAACGTGTAGAAATATTTTTCTACCTATTACAACATTCATGGAAAATACAAGGAAATATTTAGAAAGGAAAATAAATTACATGGAAATTACCTAAAATACATTCTAACCTAAAAAGGTGAAATATACAAGGAAATTACCTAAAATGCACTTTAACTGTATAAAATTGAAATTGCAATGAAATTGCTTAAAATACAATCTAGACAAAAAATAATATAAGGATAATAAAAATGGAAGGAAAAATCTGAAAGGAGATAAAGATTAGACAAAATAAATAAATAGAAATAAAATAACAACAATAAAAGGAGAAAAATAATAAAAGGTTAACTTCACCTAGTGTTTGATAAAAAGGAAAAAATAGGTTAAATAAAATCCCATTGGATGTCAAACAACTCGTATCATAATAAAAAACACAATGTTAGTATGAATGAAATAATAAAAGGACATAAAATAATCAATTAAATAAAATAATAAATAACATATGAATTAAATCATCATACTTATCCATTTCAGCAAAGTGAAAATGGTTGTTTTAACACCTAAAACTGCCTTTTTTGTCAAACAAAATGGTCATTTTGTGTACCAACACGACACTATTTTGTCCTAAAATAGTAAAAATTTAAATGTTTTGATTTTAATC